>JAOYSI010000453.1:0-11558 GCA_025775065.1 Hiodon alosoides | reverse complement strand
AGTAACTCTGATATGGTAAAGAGTCCTATAAACCAACCAACGCTCATTATCACAGTAACTCTGATATGGTAAAGAGTTTTATACACCAACCAACACTCACTATCACAGTAACTCTGGTAGCACCTTGGTATGGTAAAGTACGCGTCAAACACAGCAGAAAACCCAAGAAGTCCAATGACGGGGTAAAAAATATCAACAGATCATCATCAGAGATGTAAAACTCAAATAATGTTTTTGAAATAATGGCACTGAATTCCATTAGAATAGGACAAATGGAATGCCACGTCAATTTTTATAAAACAGACAATTCTGTTCTGTGTTACGCAACTATTTGGCACAGAACCACTACAGCAGCCACACGCTTTAGCTTTCAGATGAGAAAGGATGCCATGCAAACCCCTAGTTCTCATTGAACCCCCCCAAAGCATCCACATTTCTCAAAATGATAAAGTAGCTGTCACCAATCGCCGCCCACCAGCAGCCACTAACTCCATGTATGATCAGGGACCACCACCAGGACACAGTATGTACAGGAGGAAGAGGACAAATTGTATAATTTATCAATTTGTCCGGTCCAGACACAGTTCTTGCTTGGGATTACAGGAGTACATCAAAAAGAGAGAAAAAAACTACCCACATAATTAGTACAGAAAGGTTAAAAGATATCTGGAAGTTTATATGAATTTCACAAACAATCATAATGCAGTCCGGGCATCATAGAATAATATATTACAACTGAATTACAAAACGAACTAACCCCTTGACTGCACCATTGCTTATTGGTGTTTCAAATGGACAATTACTAACTTCTGCTCTATAGGGGAAGGCCACTGAACTGAATTTTACATCTCCAGCAATTGAGTCAGAAACGGTTGAACCAGTTTAATAAGGATTCACTGAATTTCTGCACATGCCTCATTATTGGGAGCCGGAATAAAGGAGCCCTCAGTGAGTGCAAACGGGCATCCGCTGTGCGGTTAGTCACAGGCCTTTGACGGCCAAGCAGCGAAGGATTTTGATGTTGTCGGACCAGTTGTCCTTCACCATGACCTTAACAGACCACAGAGCTTTGTAAACCTGATGCTGACAGCCAACGGCTACAGCGGGTCCACACAATTTTACACAGCCCCGAGTCCACCAAATGGGTTTGACACAGTGCTCCACATTAGGTCACTGATGACCCTCTGAAACCCATGAAGTAGAGCGTGTTTTACCAGATGGGACCAGGGTCTCCCAGGGTGACAGTGACCCAGTATATATGTGTGTTCCAGGTAATTTAAAGAAGACTTATGTCTGAACTGCCTAGCTAAGCCTACGTTAACATAGCTCATGATAGTCTCCCCAATGAATGTTATTTTAAACAGAATTACATGAAGTAATTCTTTCATTATGGTCCTTTATATTCTGTCAAGTACATGTTTCAGCACTGTTATCACAATTAACAATACAATATCCGTTATTTATCCTGTCTAAACGGCATACTTTTAAATATTACATTGTTAAACCATGACTAGAACTCGGGTAACAGACATAAATACGATTTAAGTGCTGCAGACATGATTCTCTAGTTAGAGAGGCATTCATTACAATCTATCGCAACCTTTGGACAGCATTCAGACATGAATTACCTTGGTCCCCATTGAACAAGGCTTGATTCTCATTGATCAACAGGGGTCAACATGGGACAGTCATGACTCATCTACCAGCTCTGAATGCACGCACTTCAGGTTGAACTCACAATAGACGCGGTGAAATTGTACAGCGTGTGTGTGCTGGTGGACACTTATTTCCACGTAAATATTTATCTTTGTGCTTAACTGCACAGGAACATAACTTTTACTGTTCCCAGCCATTTAATGTCCAACTGAAGTTGAAATGGACGCTCTGCACGTAAAAGGGACATTACGTTTTATATTGTTCCTTTCAGTTGATGCCGGGGTTTTGGTATTGGCACAAAGCGCATGCACCTTTCCCTCGTTCTCACTTCATTCTTGACATTTTGATATCGATTTCTGCACCGTGTGTTTGCCCATTCCAGTATAATCAGTGGCACATTGAGATCAGGCTACTATTGAATAAATGCTTATTGAGGTCCTATACATGCACAAAAAAATTCTCCTCACTCAGAAGACTGGCCAAAAAATTTACTAAAAAAGAGGAAAAAGAAGCGAAAAAAAAGCAAGAGGGATGGACTCTGAGTTGAGAAAATCATGTGTAACCTTGAAGATCTGGTTAGACCCGCATTGCTTGTGGAAATACGAAACGGAATGACGTGCGCCGTCACAACTGAAGCTCACAATCTAACAAAACATGTCATCCTGTTAGGAGGCTGAAAATTTAAGGGGTGCCTGCCGTTATTAATGTCACGATTTGCAGGTGGCTCGGAAAAGACAAAAATGTTTTCTGACAACTTCCTAAGAGAAAGGTTCCATGCGAATGCATTTGTGAGCAGGCAGTCACCCGCTGAAAATGAAACAGGCAACTGAAAACCATCATGCACCATAAAAAAAAAAAACATGCACCATAGATAGGAATTGCACAGAAATGACATCCATACTTTCCGCAAAGTCCAGCATGGCTAGGACTGATATCTGGAGGGTACAAATGAAAAAACCAAAGACTACCAGCGTGTTCAGAAAACACATCCACATTCCAACATCTCTGGATGTTAAAAATATCAGCAAGATCTGATTATGTGTGCCTATCATATTAATTTGAAATACTCAAAATTCTTCTCTCAAAGTTCACTTGCTAAAAAAAACCAACTGAAAAAAAGGTCTTAAGACATTTGGAATCTATCATTTTTTTATCAAACAATTTTCTCTTTCTAATAATACTTTGAAACACTGAGATAATATAGTTTATGCAGTCAGTGATATACCTTAAACTATACAAAAACCGTGGGTGGACAATAAGAGATGTTTGGATATCTCGGAATATCACTGAAATTTAAGCAACTGTTCTTTATGCACAGTATAATGGTCAAATACATATCAAATTCAATCAGACAAAGCCATGCGAAATGTACAAGCCCACAGACTTCAGTAAAACAGGCAATGTTTTGCACAAGAAAGCCGAATACTTGGACCAACCTCCTGTTACTACCAATCCAGACTTAATGTGTTTCAGTATTAGCGTGTATAACTTCCAGGATTGCTGGAACAGCTCCAGAAATTTAACACTGAAAGTGTACAGAGTTTTTGCTCTGGAATAGGGTACCAGTAAGGAAGGAATTTTGTATTTGATCTTTACCCTCTCCACCGCAAACCAGTGGAAAGGGTTGAATGAACTGGCTAATTTAGGGGGTTTTTGTCCAGTACAGAGGAAAAAAACATCAATGTGGCACATCATTTCAGAAAGAAAGTCAGAACGAACAGAAGAGATCATAGCTCTTAAGATCCCAAATTTACCAACAAGTGAGACTGCTTGGACCCCCACTTTTACAGCAACTGACACCACCAACAGTTGTCTGTCAATTCAGAGCACCAGAAGACCTGAGTGAACTCTTCATCAGCAAGACCGGAAGAACAATGATGACAGAAGGACAAGGAACAGAATCCTGAGGCTGCACTATATTGCTATCACGCACACTTTGACCCACAATCAGCAAATGAGGTCAGTTCACCGTAAGATTCCAGTTGTCTGACCATGGATGTAAACAACTGTAGGCAGTTTTGGAACAAGGACATGATTTCCACACAAGAGAGACAAGATTATATCCCTGTACAAAGAATCAAGAGGGTCTAGTCACTGACAAGCAACATACACAAAAACATCACCAAATACGTATAAGGCTATTTTAAAAAGCTGTTATTGTTAACAACCCTATAAATGCCTGAAGGGTCACTCTCATTTCAAAATTTTACAGACAAAAATCTACCCACTTCATCCATTTCAAATTCGCAGAGTCGTCCATTTATTACCTGGATAAGCTATAAGCTAGTATTTGAACCTTTCTGGTCTCTACGGGAGACAAACCCACACAAGATTATAGGCACACACAGACAGACACGCACAGAAAAATTGTGACACAAAGTGATAAACAGGGCTTAAATTCAGCTGAAGCTGATTTGAAAATTATTTCCCCCTTTTTGCTCCAATGCATTCCCATTGGCTATAAAAAAAACATTTAAAACATCTTTAAAAAATAAACGTGGCCAGTCAAAGTATAAAACTTTAACGCAGCTTACATTTAATTAAATTAATTGTATGATAGAGGTCAGAAAACTTTAGCTGTTTTACTATGTTTACAAATATTTCATTAATATAATAATAAATAAATAAATATCAACATCAACGCTTTTCGAATGCTACTCCTTGGCTAACGTTAAGATTTTCTTATTGCAAATATTTATTTTTTACAATTATTATTACCAAACTTAACTGTAACTAGCTAACCATTTCAAGCTAGCTAATCCAACATTTATTTTCATTGCACTAACGCTAAGTTTGAGGTCCGCAACTGATATCAGGAGCATTGAGAGAAGGAAAAAAGTATGAGGGCAGCATGGTTTAGTGTGGATCATCCTCATGTACCTGCTGTAAAAATATAAATTACAGAAAGCCACTGAACTTGGCACGGGCTCCAGGAAAAAAGCTTTGAGAATTTAAGCCCAGCTGAGAGACAGACAGAAACAGGCAGTGCTGACCAGGGAGGGTGCCGTTGTTGGCAATGTAGTCAGCCAGGTCCACAGGACGATTGTCGATGTGCAGGTCCTTCATGCAGCCCGTGAACTCTCGAGTCACAAAGGGAAAATTCTCAGACAGGTTGGGCACTCCACCCAGAAACAGCGGCCCTGTAAGGTCCAGGGACCTGAGGAAGAGGAAGGGAGCGCATAGTGAGAGGATTAAAGGAACTTCCTGATTGTGACCAGTCTTTTAAACATATGAATAAGTGTGAATGAGGAGTTGTAAAGGTCGTGAAGTTTTAAAAGAGTTGTAAAAAACTAATAAAACTGTTCCAACTTAGAGGATAGAGAGAGAAATATGCAAAGTACATTAAAGATCCTCAAAACCGCAGCAATTTAAATACCACAAAGAATCACTGAGCCCTGTTAAGAACCACACATATTATTGCAATTTCCACCTCACTCCCTTCACATTTCACCCATATTAAACCCCAACAACTCAGCCTAGGATATGCAGAAATAGCCCAGCTCATAGACTCAAAAGGGAAAAGGGAAACACATCAGAGAAAAACAGCATCTCCCAAGCCAAGCGATCACGAAAGCTCTGCAACTAAAAAACTAAAAACACCCTAGAGTGGCTTTTAGATTCTTTCCTCGACATGCCCAACCACATCATTCTCAAACAACCACCGGGGGGAAGAGCATCAGAGGGTCCCCAGATCACTTAGGAGAGTGACATTTAAAGCCACCACTGCACACCAACACAAAAGTAATCACTTCCACTTTGCTGCCCCAAATAATTTAATTAGTGACACAAAGCAGAGGAACACTTAAACCTCCTACTTAAAGAAAACCCCCTACTTAAAGTGTAAAAACCCTGCATAACTGGGTGGGCAAAATTGGTGGTGGTAATAAGTTTTTGTAAGCTTATATTTCTAGTTTTACTAGATTTACTAGTCGCTGATAAAATAAAGAACTATAGTGACCAAGGTCAGGGTCTGTGAACATTGCCTGGAGCTGTTTACTCCATCAACACTCACCCAAGACCAAGGTGCCCATCCTAACTGCATTTGAAAAAGTCCCTTAAAAAAGGTAGCCCCATACAAAAGCACTCTTTCCCCAAAATGAAATGGGGCTCTGAACAAATTTACTGACAGGCCAAAAACCAATCCTCCCCATGAGAGAAATACACAGCTGCCTACCAGACCCGATGGCCACAATAACAGCAAGGCACCTCCCAAGTATCATTGCTAGACAATGGGACTGCATTTATAATATTAACAGGAGAAAATAAGAGACAGATGAGTGACACTAAACAGAACCATCTTTGTCCTGAAGTCCAGTGAGGAGACGGCGCCTTGCTGTCTGGAAGATATTTTAATGGCCTTTCAAAAACCACCAGAGTGAGAAGGAACACAGAAGGAGAGTTTTTTTGATTTGAGACCCACATCAGTGGATGAGGATTAGAAAATATCCTCTGTATGTTTGTTTATGATGTCATTAAATTAACACATTTAAGTTAACAGGGGCATTATCGTTAAATATGAGGTCAAGATATTGGATACAATACCCATGTGTAAATAACTTGTTTAATAGGGAATTACCTCCATTTAAATATCAAACATTTCATGATATGCTAATCTTTTCACCAGATTGAAGACACATTTAAAATTTATTTCCGTCATTAATACCTCTTTCAGATATGTCTAAATATTTGGCTATAGCACATAGGCTATATAAACATGCAAATTCACTAGCTCTCCCGGATATAACACGAGTAATAAAAAGAAAAGTTTGTTCCAAAAGGTAATACATTTTTTTCAAATTTTTTTACTTCATTTTCCCTTGCCATTGACGACTGGAAAATGAAAATATCTGAGTTTACGAGTCGCAACACATCAAGGAAAGTGATACGCACTTACTTGGACACGTGTATATAGTAAAATAAAAACACTAAAATTTGAGCATATATTAGACTTAAATACATACATGATTATGCTTTGAATGGGTTGTTTATGGTAGTTTGACATTTGCGTAACTATTTGGTTTGAAATAAATACATTTTGCAGTATTTTTAAATGTTTTCTGGATTTAACACTCACTGAGGAGAGTGGATGGCCTGCCTTGATTTTACCTCTCAATGCATCTATATTATTTATATAGAATAAATTACTTACTTACTTACATCTATATAAATCATTCATATTTAATACGATGTACAGAACTGTAGGGTGGCTGGCGGCCAGACACGTAATAAGCATGATCCAAACAGCAGAGACGGGTAAACTAAAGGAAAGGACAGTTTATACATGAAGCTCATTTTCATGAATGGTTACTTCATGAACAAATCAGAGACGCTTTATAGCATTTGTTTCAGATTAACGTTTTGATGGTGTATGTTTAGTAAAGCTATTTCTCTAATTATACTGCAGCAAAATGGGGGGGGGGGCACAGGTACTTTATCTGTTGAGTTTTATTTTTTATATGTTTAGTTTAATTGTTCATTTAGAGTTGAAAATCACCAAATTGAATCCATCATTAAAAATGTAATGAAAAATGTAAGTAAAAATACGGTTTGAAATTTGTTTTTGTTATGTTATACATAATGCTAGTAAAGCTAATTTAACATGAAGAAATCAATATCAATTCAAAATAAACGAATTCACACTTAATTTTTACTTGGAAAGTAAAGTTTTTACTTGGGAAAATGAAATGCAATTTGCGATATCTCTAAACGACAGTTTGGCTTGCCGTAGTGTTGGTGCCACTCACTTCTTTGAGCTGGTCTGCTTGCCCTGCGCCGCACAGCTGTAGTTGCCCAGCTGCTGGCCGAACCTCAACGCTACGGCCGAGTCGCAGTCATCCACACTGAGCACTGCCACCTTTTCATTGGACGGCCCCTGAGCCTGTCCACCAATGCTTTGCTTAGGCTGTGAGAGAGATGTGCATGACCTCATATTACACACTCTGCTTGAATATATCATTTCAGTTGGTACAACGGAGACACACCGAGAAGTAAACCCAAACCATGCTGGAGTATTGAGACAAAAGGAGCTACACACATGCACAGTCACAAATATGCTAGCACATATTCCTCCTCAGCTCAGAGACAGGGACACACATAAACAACCACAGTAAAATACGGGCAAACGCACCCTCACCTTGTTGTAATAGTGGATGTGAACTGTGTGCCAGTTTCCATCGCTCACGCCCCCGGGATGGTAAGGGCTCACCTGAGTGAAGGATTCACCTGGGCAGGGAGTCACACGGGTCAGCAAAGATCTCCGTGCATTTGCACAAGACACAAATGAACACGTGCAAGCACCCACCTGTGGAGTACTTGAGCTGCACCTGGCCATCCAGGATCTCCAGTGCAAGGAAGTCATGTTTCTCATTGAACCGGCCGTTATACAGCAGGAGGGCGCGACTCTCCAGCGTAGCAAATCTGTGGCATACATCGGGTGAATAGAGTCCAGTGGCCAGCATCGGGTGAATAGTGTCCAGCAAAGTGCTGGAATTGCTATGCTCACTCACGCGTGTGGCAGTAAACGTTGTGCATGCGTTTTGTCTTTATGTTGAGCAATGCACATGTGCATATGTCTGTGGGCAGTTTATTAGTCAATGAGATGCGTGCACATTGTGTTGTGTTTGCATGAGTTGATGAGCGCTGCACACGTGTTTTGGTCCTTGTGTGCATGTGCCCTTTTTAACTGATGAAAAAATACATACATATAATGACTGTTCCACGTTTCTATCAAACAAGGATCACCTCATTTGTAATTATATAATGTATGACAATTAAACTACTCACAGGTAGAAACTGAATGATTTTATAGATTTAATTAGTTTCTAACACTTGGCAAACATTGTTTACTTATTCCTTAGGGTTCACGGATTTCTGTCCCTGTGTTGGCAACACTGTAAACACCGATTTTATCAACTGTAATGTATAAAAAAAAAGAGGAATAGACACCTCTTAAGCACTTTACTCACGAGAGGGAGATGGAAAGGTGGAATCTCTGCCGGAGCCCGTGGAACATGATAAAGGATTTGGGAGGGAAGGAGCGTGCGGTGACAGCACAGTAGGGGCGCTCGTAGCCCCCTGCAGGACACTCGCAGCGAAATCCCCCCTCAGACAGCTCCCGACACGTCCCTCCATTGCGGCACACACCTGGCACACAGCGACCCTGTCGTCGGTCCAATTCACAGCGTTCACCTGCAAGAGAGGAGAGAGTTACCCACAGATACACGCAAACACACACACGGCTCTCCAGAAAGAAAGCAGAGGGTTACATACAGATACACAAAAACACACACACGGCTCTCCAGAAAGAAAGCAGAGGGTTACATACAGATACACACAAACACACACACGGCTCTCATGAAAGAAAGCAGAGGGTTACTTACAGATACACACAAACACACACACGGCTCTCATGAAAGAAAGCAGAGGGTTACGCACAGATACACACAAACACACACACGGCTCTCCTGAAAAAGAGGAGAAAGTTACAAATACACTAGCTGACATATGGACAGGCTGTCAGCAGCACTGTTCTTTAGCCACAGTCGCTGAGCAGCTGGGATCTAGGGAATGGTTTATATGGGTTCCATGCTGTGTGAACTTTGGCTCGCACTTTAAGTAGTCTGAGGCCCCTGGAATTGCTACACCAAAATATGCAAAGCTCCTAAAGGTTCCAACTTGGCAGCGAAGAGAAAATAAAATAAAAGGAATCAAGATGTCATACGGACTGCAGGGCAGAATGATGCTTTAGTGCACATCCAGGGGGTAAGAATTTAACCCTCCCTCCACCTATAGATCTGAAGGATGAGACAAGAGAAGTGTCCTGGTCCAGGAACTGGCTGATTCTGAGGCTCACACTGCTAAAACCAGATTGAGAATTAGTATTTCATGCCAGCTCAATGACTTTAACAGCTAAACCAACCAAAGGTTTAATCAAATAATATGAAAGATAAAATAAAAATAAATCAATTGTAGTATTCTTTGCAGGGGTCCCATTTAAGTTTGAAAGTTCAGTTAATACTGAAACAGTTTTGGTGAAAGGTGAAAGGTGTTTCTGACATGTGCCAAAATACATGAGACATCAAAAACGTGAGCAGGAGAGGAGTTCAGCCTCTCTGTCCTTCTTTAACACTCATCTCCAATACTTTGTCATCTCACTTCGCTCTATCCTAAGAACTCTTTCTCTTTATCTGGACTTCCTTCACTCAATCACGCCCCAGCCCTCACCAGATATTTAATTCATCAAAGCTTGCGTTCCCCCTCCAGCTGCCTCCGCCCCCCTCCCATATGCCGTGTCCCCTCGGGCCGTATTTTCTTCCTCTTCTCACTCGTCCTTACTTCTGCATATTCCCCCTCACTCCAACCCTTCAGCAAACCTTACTGCACCGAAATAACAAAAACAGCCCAAACACTCTTCAGAAACTTTTTTCCAAAGGCGCAAGAGATTGTTGAGGAACTAAAGCTTTCTCAGATGTTTTGTGGTTTCTTTGGTGATATTCAATAACACCAGGAGCAAAAGGTTTATTTCAACAGCCCACAAAAACCTTTGAGTTTTACTCCATAAGGAGCAAAGCAGAGAAAAGCAGTAGGAAGAGAGCGTTTTTTGGTTTTTGTCCCATTGATGGTTTTTTTCCCCTTGATGGTTTTTGTCCCCTGCACAGTATACGTTATGTGAGACACCTCGGTTCAAACTCAGTTACATTCTCAAACCTGATCCTCAAAGAGGAAGAATTTTCAGATAACCATGACTCCAGATAAACAGTCAAATGGAAGTAGAACTTCCAAGTTTAAATTAGAATACAAAATAAGTCTGATGGCAGCTGCACCTAGCTGTTGAAACTGCATCAAATACATACACTTCAAAGCCTTTGTAAGAGTTTTCAGTGTTTCAACCAAGGTTCACATATGAGACCATGGCTCAGCTGAAAAAATCCAACGGATCATATCCTATTCCAATTGACTGAAACAGAAATTAGTTTTTTTCAATTTTTGCATAATTTATGTTTTAAAAAAACAGGAAGAGAGAAAAACAAAAAATTGTATAACAAAGGGCAATGTACATTTTCTAAAGGACACCATGTCACCTTGAAGAAATAAATATCGGCCATTGTGATTTAATTTATATGTTAATCTGCCCTTTTACTTGACTTTTAGTCCATTTTTAGAACATTAAAGAAAGACCCCCTATCTGCAGGCCCCTGCTATAATGAGCACAGTTTTGCTGTTTTATCAATGGTAATTGCAGCCGAAAAGCGATTTTTCTGTTTCACACCTTTTTAATGTGAAAAGGCTAACACTTTAGAAAATGTGTTCAGAAGTGTATTTTCTATTCAAATAATATTTTATTTCAAATTATTCCACTTCAATATAAGTCTCCCGCAACTCACTTCCCCTGCTTTGAAATCTTTATACCAAC
The DNA here is from genome assembly GCA_025775065.1 of Hiodon alosoides. Classification (NCBI taxonomy): domain Eukaryota; kingdom Metazoa; phylum Chordata; class Actinopteri; order Hiodontiformes; family Hiodontidae; genus Hiodon; species Hiodon alosoides. The sequence continues at coordinate 490 of JAOYSI010000453.1, read as the reverse complement.
TCAGGTTTTTGAAGTTATTATCAGTATTGCGAATATGATTAAATCTTTTAAACTGTTTGAAATGCTATATTCACCCCTTCCCTTAACTTAAAAAATTCACTCTTACAACGATTAAGTAGTATTATCATATCCATGACAGACCAGCTCATTGTCACGTCCCGTCCAGCCCACCATGATATCTTTAGTAGATTTTCATATCAATATCCTTGGTTTTGTATTTTAATACATCATGTGCTTTATATCTCAAACATTTAGACACAGAATAAATCAAACATCCCTCATCACATTTTAAAGACCAGTCTATCATGCTGTCATCACTGTGTGTAACTAAGCAGCAGTTAAATTCAACAGAAGAAATATATCAGATAAATAAATCAATTTAGCCTCCTCCGGATTTGATTTAATAGGCAAGTGAGCAGGAGAGAGAGAGAGAGAGAGAGAGAGAGAGAGAGAGAGAGAGAGAGAGAGAGAGAGAGAGAGAGAGAGAGAG
>JAOYSI010000452.1:0-10545 GCA_025775065.1 Hiodon alosoides | reverse complement strand
TCTACGGTCTATTAAATGAGAAGGAGAAAGTTTGCGCTAGCAGTTCCAGTTGTGGTCGATGGGGGTGCTGTTAAAGCTGTATTCGAAGCAGCATTCGTACATATAGTATATCATCAAGCTGTGTTTAACGCACATTGTAAAGAGTGAAAAGATTGTAAAGAGGAAAAGTAAAAGACAGCTTGTTGGTACCCCCAAGAGGTGACACATCAGCAGAGAGACTGCTCCCCCAGGACAGAAATATTTTTTTAAACTGTAAATGGACTTCTGCCAAAGAGAAAAAAAAAATTCAATCACGAATAAGGTTTAGGGTCAGTGGATAACTAAATTGAGGAAACTGTTCAAGTGTGTCCGGCTCCAGGCAATTTCTGATGTGGGCGTGGCTTGATATGGTTAATACTCATTGGCTGTCTTGCATTTTACATAAACTTTTATTGTCTGTGATGTGCCAAGGGCACTCATGTGAACACAGGATGAATCACAGATTACCTGATGAGTGCCCCTGCAAAGGCGACAAATCTAAGCAGAGACTGCCCCCCAGGATATAAAACATAAAATAAAATAAAATAAAATAAAATAAAATAAAATAAAAACATTTAAAACATCCAAAAATAATGAACAAAATTAAATATTTTGCACACTGAACTATTGCATGTGAGCTGTTATCCCTGCTATCTCACACCTGTCCTGCCACAATAGGGATATTCACATAAACGGAGCAGCGTCTCTGGAGGAGGTCAGACGATTTAGTATGACTACAAATGCACAATGATATCATGATAATATTTCTATGATAATATTACATTTCTATTGTACACTATTAAACTATGAAAGTATTCAAATCAAGACATGAGTCATATTAATTCATCACAATTTTAAAGTTGCTGTATCATGATTAAGATATATTCCAGTATTTAACCAAATAATTAAGTCATATGATGACTCATTAGGAATGTTTTCTAACTGCATGTTTAAATGCAAACAACAAACCAATGAGATATCCATTTCAAGAAAGCAACTAAATTAAAAAGAGGTGTGTATATAAATGTTTATTCAAACATTTATTGTATCATGTATCTAGGTACTTAGGACCCGATTGTCATTGTTGAAAACTACTGTACTATGTAGTGTTCCATCTGTGATTAGTGAGTTTTGAGAGCAGCTATGTTTATTGCCAGTAGTTGAAAGTGCTTAACAAAGCATTCAATACAAATAAAAAAGCTTTAATCAACTGTATTAAGTTAATATTAATATTAATCGAGTAGTACGTGGAAAGCCTCAATTGCCTCAAACCCTTCTCAAACTGTTTTATAGCTGTTGTGTGCTTTGTGGAATAACATAAATTCTAGTTTGGTAATTATTTACATCTAAATATTGGCATATCAAATATTATTTTCAAAACCTCTTTGAAATCCCTTTATTAAAATATATCAGTATCTGTTTTTTTTTTTTGTTTTTTTTCTGAGCACAGTACCGTATCAGTGTGTCTCACGTGGCTGGCTCTGCCTTTAGCTCCAGTGTACAGCAGATGCATGTGAGCGGTTCAGATGCAGGACTGACCTCCTTGTAGAACGTTGCCCTGCTAAGCATCTGGGTGTCCCGACAGAATAACACACATAACATGTATGTGCAACTGACACTCTCAGGACCCTGTCACACTCACGACCAGGAGAACATTTTTTGTTTACTTTGAAACTGTGCCAGACCCCTCATTCTACTGCTGGTTTAGTATGATAAAATCTATGGAAAGGTGAGAAAACACTTTTTTTTCTTAGGCAGACAACAAACCCAAGTGCTGAAACCTGGATCTCAAGCAACACGTAGGCTTGCTATATTATAAATGTTAGCAAAACAACACATTCATTACTTGCAATTTCAATTAATTAAACCTGTTAATGAATTCAAAATTTTGCCTACCCTTGCACAGGATTTCATTAATGCGTAACAAAATACAGGTTTATGTTATCTTCCCAGGAGAGCATTTATTGGTAGATTTATAAACATAGCCAAACACGAATGGTAGGAGCAATGTAAATGAGAGATCTGAGGTTTTCAGTCTAAAGCATGTGCGTTGTTTTTTATAAGATGACATCACTAAGGCAATTTTTCCATCCTAAAAACGGTGAGGATGAAAGTTTCACTGTGGCAAGCAGCCGGGGCCACCCACAAGCCCCGGGGGACCCTCTAAAGGGGTTGATGGACAGCCAAGCTGGTTGGTTAACGATTAAAGGACTCTCTAAAAGTGCTGGATAGGGAGGAAGGTTTTTGCTGAAAAACTGTATTTGGTGAGCATTTTTGGAGTAGTTTAACTAGTTTAAAAGGTTTATTTTAGTTTTCCCCAACAGGGTGGTTATTCTTTTGTTTGCTAGTTTGGTTTTAGATAAATTCTGTGAATAAGGTCAAATAAAATTCTTACACCCTCCCCCTGTATCTCCGTCTCTGGCCGCTCCCCGAGTGCTATGCTCACCTACTGAGGACAAGACTCCCTTCAGCTTTGCAAATTACATGCAGCACAGTGTGGTTTTGGTCTACTCGTGGTGGCTCTTTCTACCCCATTAGTGCACCAGTATCCCATTCTTTCACCAGGCACATTTCAAAGACCTCACAGACAGTGAAAAACTTTACATTAAGTAATTTTTTTGTATATTATGCAAGCACACAGTAGTATACATTGTGCAGATACTCTTTCACTTACTGTGTGATTACAACAGAGTTTTAAACTGAAATTACAGTATTGTGTAATTACATGGCTATTACCCATAAAACTCATACTATGTAATGCATTCTTTAAAGAAATCAGTGTATGAATCATGTCTAATGTAGGCTTGTAATCATATATTCCCCAACTTTAAGGCAGGGCGGGAGTGGCCACATACAATCAATAGCAGGTTCTGAGTGTGCAGAGTCTGCAAGCCTGCATACAGCTTTTTGTGTGGTGTAGATTTTTTAGCATGGCATGAGCTGCTTTTTTGTTGTTGATATAATGAATTTAGGCAAGCCATGTAACAATACGTTTATATATGTTCAGTAAAACACTTTTCAGTCATAGGGACACAAAGGAAATCAGGAATTGATGGGGACTACCTGTGTCTGTCTGTGTCATTAAAAGCAAAGCCGCAAAGTAGTCAAACTGCTCGTTCATACTTATCCCAATGTTTACAAAATTAATTGAAGTGAAAATCTACCTGAATATTGATGGTCCTTCAGAGAAACAAAGGACAAAGACACTAAGGAGAAGATTCACCTCACCTCAAAGGCAAATTATTGAAATCATGGCAGGCATTTTTTTCAGCCCATGGCTCCATTGTCTGATGGGACTGGTTGGATAACACTGGTATTTTTAGGGTTTGATGTTTCTCTCATTCACTGAAGCCTCCCATAACCACCATGTTACTCTCCATAGTAGCATAATCACTCTCTGTTTTATCATTTGTTTCAGCAGATTCACTTTTTCATCATTTGACATGCTCAGTTAAAATCTTGGAAGAGACTTTTGGCTTTGGCTGTTTATTTCACATATCTCCCATTGATGGAAGAGAGCATCAAAAAGACAACAGTCAGCTCCAGGTCAGCTACTTTCCATACAGAGAGATGAACAAACACTGAACACAAGACGAGGTATTACTTCACAATGTGTTTGTCCCTTTTCCTATCCACCACTGGAGGTAGAACAGAGGAGGGCATAATACTGCATTTGTGTAGGTGTGTGTGTGTAGATGTGTAAAACACACACTAATTGTGCTGGGGGTAAGTCATTTGTATGTTTACCTTTGGAAAAGCTGAAGTTGACCAAATGGATTGTGTCCGTGAAATACTAAAACGTGATGGATGAAGGCAATGCTTGATTGTTTTTGCTGTTTACTGCAATGGAGCAAGGAGCTCAAATTGTCTCCCATTGATAAGTGTATATGTCTGCATATATGTGTGGTTAATATGTGCTCTATAGTGATTTGATTACTACATTGTAGTGCTTTCCAGTGATTAGATTACTCCTCCTCAGTGCTCACCAGGGATTGGTTTACTCCACCTCAGTGGTCTCCAGCATGTGACTGCATAACTTTATGCTCTCGAGTGATTAAATAGCTTTCCAATGTGATGTTCCTTAAATATTCCTTGAATTGTATTAAATGTGTTGAGACGCATGCCATAACTTTGCACCCAAAGTTAGTCAATTCAAAAGTCTTTTGAGATACATGTCTCAGGATACTGACCATAACCATTATGCTTTAAGCCTCACCTATTATAGTTTATTAGAGATCAACCTGTGCACAAAATCCTTTCTGAATCAGTTACCATTCATCCACCTGATATCTTACAAAAAATAAAAAGGACAGGAAAAAAATGAGTCTCAATATGAAAGCCTGTGTCTGTATAAGTGAAGCAGAAATTGTACAAAAACTGAATTAGCAAAAAAAGGGTCCAGGAATATGATATGTTAAAGTTCAAAATCAGAAGGAAGACAGGAAACCCAGCACCTGGAGATTCAGAGGATTTTGTTTTAGAAAATGACAGATTGGAAAGGGTAAGATGATTGTGGCTCCCCTGTCTGCTTAGCTAACAGAGTAATTGCACAGCATAATTAAGATGTCTCCCTAATACGCATTCCTGTCTCTGTGTGTTCATCCTTCTCCCTCAATAATGAAGAGAAACCAGGAACAAATGAAGTCAAAAATGGATGAAAACAGAACCTTCGTTTCACTTTGGCAAGCCTCACAACCACATGTTATAAATAAGGAAGGATTTCAAATGGAATGGGGGTGGGTGGGTGCTGGATAGAACTCATACTTTCGTTTAAAGTCACTCGTCATTTATGGATGCAGTGTCAACAGTTGAGATCAAATTCTTGAAAGAGTGTATGTCAGAGGACAGGCACACAGTAGCAGGAAGGGAGAGAAGGCTAAGTTGTATTTTACATAAATTGTGTGTTGCTCTGCGTCCACTTGGGCTTTAAGTGATATGGACTCCAGATGCTCCTGATTTGTCTCCTGTTGACCTGATAGTATTGCTATTAACTCTGAACCTTTATGGTATTGCCTCATCTTTACTTTATCATTTCAAACATGTAAGGCTTGATCTTCAGAAAACTTATATTTTCTTCCTGATTCACAGGTACGAGAAACTTCCAGAGGAATAAAACAAATATATAATCTAGAACCGATAGAAGAATTTCTGTCGGAAGGGATTTGAACAGACAGGAAGAAATTATGAAAAGTTTGATCCAAAAAGTGTGTGTGATACAGGGTTTTATTGAGCTCATCTATCTCAATTTGTGGGCATTTTCCTGGGCTGGTTGAGCGTTCACAGACAGGTTGCCTCACCCGAAACAGGCTGTGTATGATTAATTATTCAGGCTGTGGAGGAAAACCGGGCAGGAGGTACATAAGTGGCAGAGCACAGCCTCGATGACACTGGAGAAATCATATCCAGAAAGAGAAGTGTAAAATAAAGATACTGAGAGACCAGCAGGAATCATTAGCAGATACACTAAGAGATTATACATTTGAGGACTCCAGTCCTGAACCTTTTCATTTGTATACCTGTAATCTGTCCCTTGGGTGTCAACCCTGTGGGGTTATGCTCCGCAGACTGACCTACACCCTCACACATCAAAGGCCTGTGAAACAGAAATCCAACATCTGCTGCACACAGAGTCTCAAATTCAAACTTCTATCAGACCACGAAAGCTGGACTGACGGCACATGCAAGGCCCTGCTCATTCACAATCAAAACAACTAAGAAAGACACTAGGGAAGACAGGGAGGTGTGACAGAAAGAGGAGAGAACTTCAGTTACAACAAGATGTCTTTTACCAGCATTGCCAGTCTTACCATACTGTAGAAAATAAACGGGGCCTCCCATATAGTAAAGGCTCTAGTAGTAAAGACACACTGAGCCCTATGCTGTTTTTTTCTATGCTGCTTTTTTTCAGGTTTGAATTCAGCTCACGTAATTGTTTCAACTGTGACAAGGAGAACATTGGCAGAGCATGGCTTGTATTGGGGTTAAATTGATAGGGCTTCTTTCAGCTCGTCAACAACCAACTTCTCCTGTTGGCTTCGTGAAGCCTAGCAGTACCGTTGGGGGGGACATGCCCCTCCTCATATGGGTAGTGTAGTCTGTAGTGTGTACAGTGATAGGTGGCACAAATGTGGTGGACACCAGTTGCATCAGCACAATTTGAAATTTCAATTAAAAAAATAATCCTTACAAGGATCACTACCACATGGCTATTTTTCAAAACAAATGAGAGTAAAATAGGTAGGAAGCAAGTTTCCCTAACATCGTCATTCTTCAATCTTCTCAGAAGCTCAAATCAGGAATATCCCATTCAGTCGGTTTTCTGTCCTCTGCTGTATAGTTTAGTTTCTTACTACTTGGGTTTCCACTAGTAGGTAGAAAAACTTCTGTATGGAAATCTACTGGGCAGCCATTAGATAGCCAGGGGGACGGTTTTTGGATTCAACAGTGCCCCGCTGAGAAGAGTTCATTGCTTCCAAAGTGAAATCATCAGATTTCAATACTCCTGTAGTTCATTTATTTTCTATGCACTACTTGGGTGTCCACATGTAGCTGGATTTATCTATCTCTTCGATAATCAGGTTTTGGTTTAGAACACTCCATTGAAGGTTTATTCATATAGAGGCGTCTAGCCAGATAGCAATCAGCATGTGAACATGGTCTGTTGACCAAACCTGTCGGTGTGACCTCCAACATTGACCACATGACATGGAAGTCTCAGCATGCAGTTCACCTGCCCCCAGATGCATCACTATGGCTGGGTTTGACTCATGTCAGAGCAGGAGTAGCCCTCTTTAGAGTTGTTCTTCAGGATAAAAGAAAAGCACCTGAGTTGCTCTGGGCTTTCCACTCTCCAAGGATGAGCTAAGAACCACACACCAGAAACCACTACTGGCCTCTACTGGTGTAAAATTTGGATCTTAACCTGTGGATCTTTTCTAAATCTTTTCCAAATAGTATTACAGAGATGTCTGAACTTATGTTTTGGATCTAGCTGAGAGACACATTAGAGAAGAAGAAGTGTTTTTTTGTGAAGTGAATTTCAATCACATTTGTATGTAAGGATGAATGACCTCCTTTAATTGCTTCACAAACACAGCAATTAGCGGTGCTTTTTAGAATGCAGGTGTTCATCCCTGCTGGATAGAGCACAGAAATCCAGATTCTTCATCCATATCAACACAGGAGCACATACACACTTATTTGGTTTGTCACAATCACACCACCTCTGCCAAAAGTTACATGAAAAGTCACAGCTGGCCCAGAAGACATTGGCCACAACAAACAAAGTTTTAGGGATTAAGCACTCTATTTTGTTTCTATTTATGTATTTTAGATTATCAGTTCTAAATTAAATTTAATGAGAAACTACTGCTATCACCTTAAAATATTTCCCCATTAAATATTTGCTGAACCGTTTTTAGTAAAAAGGTCTTAACAGAAAAAAAAAACTTAAAAACTAAAAGATGATAATATGAAACATTATGCCATGTGTAATATGTAGGGATAATTTCAGTCAGTATCCTTGTCTATGAGATACAATGAAGTCCTCACCAGAGTAAAACAGATCAATGGCATGTAATGAGTTTTGCAATGAGTTTCTTCTCCTGCATGTGCCACAGGGCAGGTAAAGCTCCGTTTGGTCTTCCACTGAAGATAACACCTTTCTTATTTGTCATGCCAGCTAGCCTTTTACTAGCATAGTGCCATCAAATTCTGCTAACTACAGCTGGCTCTTTGCTGATCTCTGGCACAAGAGTGAATGAGTATTACATGGGCATAGTAAATCCTTGCATTACAGAAACTCTGGGGAGGGCACTGATGAAAGAGCTACAACGCCTTCATCCGTCCAAGCTGTCTCCAAACACTCTCCTGCAAAAATGTCAGCACATTTAATTCAAAAGAAAAAAAAAAAAAACAGAAAAATCCCAGGAGCCCTCATTCCTGTTCAATCAAAACCCCTTTACTGGTCAACGGGGGCGTAATGGTGTCCAGAAGGCAGCAGATTCAGATCAGTGGCAGGAACTTCTGTTGACTCCTTCAGAATGGTTTCTCTGCACATATGTAGTTACACAGACCTAAAGAGGTTGATATTTTTAGCAATAGTTCCCAGAGATAAAATCATCTGCAAAGCAAATGAAAAAACAGTGTGGAAGCCTATATGAATAGTGTGAAAACTGAGACTATATTCAGCAAACTAATCTTGGCCTGCCCAGAACAATTCCTCACATTTCATTGAAAGACTCTGAATAAAAAATTGAAATTGTCGAAGACGATTTAATTAGGAATGCACATTCTGCTAAGGGGACATAAAAGCACACAATAAACAAAAAAACGATATATAATATATTTTGTTTCCGTATTTACAACAAACAACCATTATAGCAACCTATATCAATAGCTTAACTCAATCTTATTAAAGTTTATGGAAAAACTGTAATTTCTTATATTTTGTAGACAAGCAAATCTCTGTGGCAAATCTCTGTGACAATAAAATGCAAAGAGAAGACCAACCCAAAAAATTCTGGGATCCAGCATTATTGTCTCTTTGCCTATGTAATGAGCGCATTATCTCATTACAGGTCTCCGGAGAGGATCTGTGGGAGACTTCCTTCTGTCCAGGAGTGGAAGATGCTGACAGTATCACCACTGAAGGCAGGTTTATCAGAATCTAATTTTACCAGATTTTTCAGGAGCAAAGTTTCCAAAAGTCACTGTTAAAGCACACAGGCTGTGATCACAGCTTGGTCCAGAAGACCATATTAAACAGTACTCGGATAAACCTGCACTGCAGCACGTGTCCTAGCCCAGTTTAATATGTGAACACCAACTGAAAATGGGATGACACAATGCCGTATATAGTGAGGTATTTGTCTCCTATAAGTAATGGCTTGTTATTATGATCTGTTCTAGTTCAGGTGTTCCCATGAAGCACCAGCTTGGATTAGGCACAAAACTTAGAGTGGATTTGATGTCAAGCTGCACCTTGTCTGATCGCATTTAGCGACTGACACACTACATATTCCTGTACCGAGAGACAAACACATGGTCACAAACCATAACAACATTGGAGGTTCTCCTAAGCATTAACAAAATGCCAGGAGAGAATGTCCGGGACAAGATCCCTAACGAGGGACCCAAAAGCAGACAATCTGTCAATATTGCCCATCCCGATTTTATGAATTCTTATACAAACTCTGGAGTTAATTATATACTTTTATGCTACTGTTCTCATTTCACAAATTAACTTCACCAAATCTGCCTTTGAGAGTGGTACCTGAACTATAGACTAATTTTCTATATCAAAGGAAACCATATTCATAAAGCTGACAAAGCCATCATGCTTTTGAAGACTGCTGTAGAAGCTGATGATGCTGCCATGCTCTTCAAGGCTACTGCTGAAGCTGACTATGCAGCCTTGCTCTCAAAGGCTACTGTTGAAACTGACGACGCAGCCTTGCTCTCGAAGGCTACGGCTGAAACTGATGACACAGCCTTCTCTCGAATAGTGCTGAAGCTGACTACGCCACCATGCTCTTGAAGGCTACTGCTGAAACTGATGACACAGCCTTCTCTCGAAGGCTAGTGCTGAAGCTAACAAACATAGCCATGCTTTAGAAGTGTATTGCTGAAGCTGACGCCGCCATGCTCTCAAAAGCTGCTGCTGATTTTCAGCCATTCATTCAGTCTTAACTAAGCACCCTGACAAATAATAGGGCTTTAAGGATGATTGGAAGCAATGCATGGCAGTGGATCATTTGAGCTGTATGTGTATAGGAAGGACCTTCTTGACCCCAAAAGGCATCACTGTGGTTTTATTAATTCTATAAAAGGCTTCTGATTCATCTGGGAAACTGAGAGTGGAAAGTAGCCATCACACTCATTATCAACACGATACATCCACTTGTCTTTAGTGGATCCCACAGACAAAAATTGATAATCTGAAGTTTGCGATCTTTTCGCCTTACACTGATTCCTTTGTCATGAAGAAAAAAAAACAGACTGAAATCTGACAGCCCACTAAAAAGAATGATTGAGCAGAGAGGTTTCATGAAATATCACTATAAATTCTTGAGAAATAATTATGTAAACCCCTTTATTTGCTATTCTGCTCCAAAATTTTAAAAAAACTGCTCAAAATGACTTAGCTTTAGTTACTTAATTTGGACTGCTTGATCATGAACGGGCCTGGAGGTTAAGGTATAGCATTGAGAGTTGGTGACTGTTCTCTTTCAAAGAGAACACATGGAGCTCAAACTGAATGTATTAATTTGAGTAATGTTGAGAAATGTTATTATTAATTAAACAAATAACACAAATGGATTAAGTCCTTCTCAGTTGTGAATCGAAACAAAGTGTTTTTTAGTGGCTTTCTGTGGTGAAGACTTGCACCATTCACAGTTCATTACATTCTCTATGGTATAACAAGGTATTAATCAAGCAAGGAATAGATACAGACACATTCCAAAATCTTGTAGAAAGCCTTCCCAGAAGAGTGGAAGCTGTTATAGCTGCAAAGGGGGGACCAAC
>JAOYSI010000451.1:31469-51880 GCA_025775065.1 Hiodon alosoides | reverse complement strand
AGTCGAGACCCCCTGCCCTCTTGCTCCCATGTATGCTTGCCTTATCTTTGTGTTTGAAAGGATCACTGATAGCAAACTACATCCAAAAGATGAATAAGCCAGCCACTGTGTGCTTATCATCTGGGCATGATGTCATCTAGTTACTGATGCTTAACCCAACTCCCACAGGCTGGTTACAATAAATCTCATGCGTTCTTAAAAATAATAAAAGGAAAGTTTTTTCTCTTTTCGTTATTTTAACATTTCTGCCCAATCGATGAGTTGAGGTAGAACTCTTCCTGGTAATCCCAGGCCCGGGTAACTTCAAAGGAGAAAGTTTGCGTGCCAGGGAAGATTAAAAACCGCCCCATGGATGTGGGATGTTAACAATCCAGGCCACGCAGTTTGATGAATGCATTCACCAGAGGGAACACTCGATGTGAGGGGAATGCAATCAGTGAACTGCCAGGAATTTGTTTTATATTTAGATTTGACCACGAGCGTGTGAAACTGTCACCCAACGCTTAACTGATGACGAGTCAAAATCACAGAGGAACGCAGCCGGCCCGAGGGAAATTAGAAACAAGATTACCGTCGACACTCGGACGTGTTTCTATTGTCTTTTGAGAACGTATCACACACGTTGAGTGCAATTCACACTCGTTCTCACACACACACACACACACACGCGCGTGAGCTTTGCTGTAATCCAGAGGTCAGTTTTTAAAAAAATGCTATCCCTGGAAGTGTTGATTTAGGCCAAGGAAAGTTCAGGTCTCCGACGGCCCGGAAAATGCCTGTTCCCTTTCTAGTGGTGATGGGACACGTGAGTCTGACGAGTGCCCTCTTGAAATGCCACAGGAGTCTGGGGTGAAAGCTCAAAGGAACCAGAGCCCTGTGACGGCAAGGGCGCGCGAGGGCTGGACACCCCAGGAAGCGTCAGGGGAAGCAAAGGGGTTAAGAGGCCTTCGGATAATCATTAGTTCAGCAAAAACGGCTGTGAGACCTCTCAGACCTGGCTTCAGCTGGGCCTGGGGAAATGAGGCGTTGATATGTCTGTGGCCCAGCTGAGGGTAAACTGCTGATGGGTGACCATACAGCTCTTCGAAGCTTTGGCACTAGCCACGTGGAACCCGGGTTAGGTGGGATGAAACACACACTCCAGACTGCGGAAACATAGCGTACATGCTCGTGTGCACCAAAGCAGTTAGATGTTGATCTATCCAGTTTTTTTCTTCCCGTCTTGTTGGAATAAATCTTAGCTATGCAGGGGCTGTGTCCAGGGAAAATCAAGTCCTTAAGTCATGACAGATGAATTACAACATTGAGGACTGACGAGCGGGTCAGACGACTGACGCAGACCTTTGGGGATGCAAATAGAATTGACCATTTCTCACTCGTGTAATTGTACTGATAGAGTGTCACTAACCTTTCATCCGCTCTCTCCCCTCTTTCTGTTTTCTTTCTTCCTAATTTAATTCTGTCTTCCATTCCAGACAGGACCTGGTATTGACCTTTTCTCATCATATCTGATATATATTAAAAAGTTCCAATCATAGGCTAGGAGACACACAGGGAGGATTAAAATTCCTCAGTTTCCACGAACTGGACAACCCCCCCTCGTCCTTCCCCCACTCTTTCTGGGCCTTTAGGAAATGCTGAGAGACGCTTCATGCAGGGCCACAATCTGCGTAGGCCAACAGTGCTCCCACCGAGGCCAACACAGTAGGGGATCAGAGTAACCGTGGCGGTGGTAACACTCAGGTGTCCTAGTTCTGGTTTATTACCAAACGTGATCATGTTCTCCCTCAGGGTGGCCCAGCTCCCTGACATTAGGTCTGAGGTGCAGAAAAACCGTGCTGAGCACCTTTGCCAGTACAGCACATCCGCCCTTAACACCTGCATTAGCTTTTCGGGTAGGGGAGACACACCCTCCAAATAAATAATAACATCATCATTTCTGCACGGTTACGGGAGCCAGAATCGGGGCCTGCTGTCCTGGGGAGAGAGTGGGCAGGCCTGTTTCTCGATTAAAAAGGTGTGCCAGAATCCACATTTAATCCACGCAGGTGCAAGAAAGTGAAAGAAAAGAGTTTACGTCTAGAGACAGAAGCAGCCTCTGAACTGCGTTTTTTCTGCATCTTCTTCAAGGCCCTCGTTCTGAGAGGGAAACAAGATCTGAGAAGCAGTGGTATCTGACCCCTCCACCCTACACAAACACACACACACACACACACACTGCTTGGGGCAGGATCAGTGTCTCCAACTCATTAACTCAGGCCTGTATATCACAAACTCAACAGCGGGAACTTGCACTGATGGTCACCCATGGACTTCCTGACACCCACCCTCTATAAATACAAACCCATGCGAGCTGGGCCAGTCAGATACCTTATCTTCCTCACGCACTCAGAGACTTCAGTGTTTTGACAAGAAAACCAATAAAACCATCACTTTGGTGAATTAGTCAATTATTACACCTCTCCTGGTCCTATAAGTTTTTCCATGTCTCCAGGGGGCCGTGGGTGTGTGCCTGCTCTAATGAGTGTTTGGTTTGAAATAGCTTAGCTATTTCTCAACAGCCCTTCAACAGATTAGTTAACAGAGGCCTCTGTTAAACCCACCCTTCAGAGGAATTGGATGCTGTTAGCCTTGTTTGTGAATGATAAGCTGTAACCCAGGCTCCGTGGGGCAGAGGCTAAGGTCTCAATCCACGGGATCTGTTTCCTGCGAGGCCCACAAGGTTGTCCATGTGGGGAACCTCATAGTCACCTCAAGCTCCAGACATCCTTAGCGAGAGTCTGCTGTGATCACTGTCTCTAGAGCCTCAGTGGTTCTACTAGCTGGTAGATTATGGCCTGGGGTGAGTTAACTAGCAAGGGAGGTAGAGTTGAAGTGTGTCTGTTTGTCTGTGCGTTTGATATTGTCTGTTTGTCTGAGTGTGCTGAATGTGTGCTAATGTGTGTCGGTGGCCACTGTCTTGAATGCACGTTTGAGACACCAGCCCCCCCCCCACCACCCCATAACTGTGCCAGGTCAGAGTGCAGACTGGAACATGGCCGCCCAGGAGGGGGCGAGGGGGGCGGGGTGTTGTGGGATGTGCACGCTCTGGCCTGCAGTTCACTTGGGGACGGAATCCAAATCAGAGGGACGAAAAGTGTCACCGTTGACGTGGTGCGACTCTTGACCCCTGACAATCCCACTTGCTGGGAACCCCAATCTACCATTGTGGACCTCTGGCCCACCCAGGCTGTAACATCAGAGTCTGGGAGCGTTTGCCTTGGTCTGATACTCTCACTGCTATGGCACAGGGGAACTTACCTATTATATGATGGCACATACAGAAAGGGAAGTACGGTACAACGTGTGCTGTAAGTCGCTTGAAATAAGACAAGCTGCTACATGAATTAAATGCCCATTTAAAACTTGAGCTGGGCACAATAAAATCGATGGCCGCCTCAAAATCCTTGCAAGTGATCCTCGCATTGAATATCAAACACCGAAGTTATAGATGTTCTGATGTTAGTCTTCCGAACGGCAGAGTTGATGAAAAATCATGGCAGCGATTCTGCAATCAACTCGACCGTTCTGTCAACTGCTAAAGATCAGACCTGGCAGGATCTGCCCCGTTAACGGCTGTCTTCAAAAATAATATCTCTACGGGAATCTAATAAAGGCGTGAACGGGTTTTGCCAAGCGTTCTGAAAAGGCCTTTAAAACGGGTGCTTGTTGTTGCTATGGTCTTAAGTCAGTCACTTCATAAATTGTATTTATTCATTATTTTATCAGCTCTAATAAACAGTTATTTAAATATGGTATTTGGTTTTCCAACACAGGAAAAGGAAAATTATAAGAAAGTATTATTAAGATTCCTAACGGCATCTATTGGACAAACTCTGTAGGGATGAAAGTGTTCAAATATAGGAATCTCTTTACTGTGTCTAAATTTGCATGTACATGTATGAGTACATGTTAAAAGGTTTCCACAGTGATGAAATTCCCTCTGTTTTTTTAAACGGACGCCCCTCGAAATCCCCACCGGAGAACAATCTAGCGCACATTCAGAGTCCGCAATGCGTGTGGTTCATAGATTCGCTCCAGTGCGCTTTGTAATGCCCTGGTCTGTGCTTTCGTATTGTTTCGTGTTTGGTTTGGCGTGCCCACTTGGTCATTTTTTAGGCTATACAGTCACACAGGGAAGTGCTTTTGGATGTGACGTCTACCGTTTGGTGTGAATATGAGAACCTAAGGTGAGAGGCCCCCAACCCAGGAGGCTCAGAGAGGGCAACTTGCAACGGCTCTCGGATCCTGCCAGAAAACCATTGACAATCAAATAGATGAGCCGGGTGATAAGAACGAGCCCGGCATCACCCACCCCCAGGCTGCGGGTTCACAGGGGAGTGGAGAGGCTAGCTAATCCGGTTAGCCTCTGTGGCTGTTGGACTGACCCACTGCTGCAATTATATTCTCACCATACCCTGCCTTAGCATAGTTCGGTTCTGCACAGTGACTGGTCAAATTTCCTTGGCAGTTGCTGAAAGTTCTTTTTATGCGTTTTTTTTTATTTGGTATTTCACATTAAACCTACCACTGTTTTACTGGGGCTAGATAAAACAACTCTGACCTTTTGTACCATTAAACAAACCCCTCTCCCACCCCCTTAGAATGTTCAGTGAAACTTTTGCGTGAGCTTTTTGGACAAGTTTTTGGCGGTCAGGAGACCGGCTCCGTTGACTTGTCTCTCACCTGTTAAATCCCCTCTCTGGTGGGCTCATGAGTGTGACTAGCTCTCAGTAGCTCTGGACACAGAAGAGCTACAGGCTCCGTGAGGTGTTAATGCCAGTCCTCCCAGCCCGTCGCCAGTCAGAACTGGCGCTAGGTCTCACAGAAAGCTGACCAAATCGGCCGCGAGAGACCACATAAACCCAGCCCATCTCCAGCACGTCTGTCAACGCCTGGTGCTCTCCCCTAACTGTATCGCACCTTGAATTTCTCTCCTATTTCACCCCCACATCTTTTTGTATTTACATAAATAAATTCCTCACATTTTATTGTTAGCTCTGTTTCAGTAGATCGGGAAAAGACGGAGGTTCGTGACAGTTTGATGATTCAGCTTCTAAAACCGCTGTTGGCATTCGTGGTGTCTGTGCCACCTTCGTTGACAAGGACTGAATTCATATTCTCTTGTTCCTTTATCGTCTTAAATAGCCTTCAAAGCGCTAGCTGCCTCTTAAACTCTCCAGCTTCCCTCGAAAGGTTCTCCGCCCCCGACACAGATATCTCCGTAACACATAGCTCCTGTAAACACGTCCTCTCCTGGACGTGTTAATCCCTAACCCTGTCAGCTTGGCAATGTGACTCTCCCTGCTCCCTGTGCCATTCCCTGTGGGTTGTCTTGGCTTCAAAGAAATCCGCCTGTCAGGCTGTCCTGTCGGCTGTCGGGGGGGCGAACCAGACACAAAGCAGAGGGTTCACAACATCAGCACCTACGGGAGCGGCCGGTTGAGTACCAGGACTCCCAGAATCCCTCAGCTGGCCAGCCGGGACATGCAGAAAAAGGTACTTGGACGAATAAGGGACTTTGGATGGAGTGTGTGGGCACCAGTGGAAAAATGCTAACGCTAGATAGTGCAGCTGGGAATTGTTTGGACAGATGGATTTATCAAGAAAAGGGAAGGTAATGCCAGGAAAAAAAAGGTCCAGATTGTCAATGTCTGAAGTCCTATTTTGGATCTCAGATGTCGGGATTTACCTCAACGGGGGCAGTCTTATCTGGGCCTCTCTTCCCCGGAACTGTTGCTCCTCACGGTTTTCTTTTTGGATTGGGAGGGGCAGTGGAAAGAAGGGGTTAACATTGTGTCGCTGTGAGAGAAGTGTGCCACGTCATCGTCACTACAGGCAAAGCAATACTCGGCCTTGTGGCGGGTGTGACCGGGCATGAGCCTGAGCGCACTGGGCATCGGGGCGTGGCACTGGCGTGGATCTACTCAGGCCCTGAGAGTGTGCCCGCCAGTCCTGTCAGTTCGGAGGCACCCTCAGCCCGCTATTCCTGGGTAATGCAGAAGTGCGGCCACTGTACGAGAAACTATGAACAGGATTCCCCCGGTGATGGGGTTGTGGTCACAATACGATGGGGGTGTGGTCTGATGAGGGTGTGGTCACACTACGGTGGGGTGTGTGGTCACACTACAATGGGGTGTGGTCTGATGAGGGTGTGGTCACTCTATGACAGGATGTGAAAAGGGCTTCCCAGTGATTCACATCCAGATGCCAGCCCCCCTCCACCCACCCACCCACGCCCAACACAGAAAAACCACACAGAGAAACAAACCCAAATGGCCAGCCCACGTCAGAGATTGCAGAACTGTTCCAACCTTTCCTAGGGACTCTGGTGAAATTCTGACCAGCTGTTGGTATTTGTGCAGCAGAGTATTGGGCAGGGATTTCAAAAGGAGCCGCGCGGTTCATGCATTTACAGCCATTGAATACATATTGAGCTCAGTCAACCGTGCCTCTTAGTTCCCTGTGGCAATACCGACTACAGTTCCCAAGCACTTCATTTGTTTCAGTCAGGAATAATGAGATCCCCAAAGCACTTGTCTATCTACTCTCCAGGTACCTCCGCCAGCTGTTATTCTGTCTTTCTCGGTGCAGAGGAAAGTTATAACGCAGAAATTATGTAAAAAACAATGCAAACTGTTGCTGAAATATATTAAGTTACTAAAGAGAACGAGTAGAAAGAAAATTAAATACTGTTGTATGTCTGGACGAGGTACTTGACGAGTATTATATGGAGAATGGCCAAACTATCAGTCTGCGTGATTGGTTAAGATGGTGGTACTGAATGATAAGGGAACAAGGGAGGGTCTAATTCACCTATATATTAACGCTTATAGAAGAGTTGGGGAAATTGTTCGGTACAGTTTTTCATTTTCTTTGTTTATTTTGTTTCTTCTGAAACAAAAAGGAAAATTGTCATGGTTATAGATGTTTTCTGGCTTCTCAATGAGATGGTGTTCATCAGCAATTTAGCCAATAGTAACCTCAGTCAGAAGGATTTTTGTCAAGAATTTTGTCCTCTGCACATAGTCAATTAACCTCTACAACGCTGACGTGTTTTGGCAGGATAACTGGATTTTTTAATCCCTTTTATTTGGGACAATATAAGAACACATTGGTAACTCAAAGAGGCAGCATTTGTGTTTGCAGTTGGATTGTCATTATCTTTTTTTTTTTTACTAAAACATTTTGACGTAGCACAGATGCTGTTAGATCATTTCTTATTACGAACCGTCGGGGTGTCTTGCAATCGTAACATCGGACCAATAGATCAAGCCTAATATTTGCAGATGCTCTGGGAAATGTAAACAAGATCTGCAGAGTGATTGCAAAGGAAAATAAACCCGAACCCCGTGGAGATAGAAGATGCGCGATTCAGATGCGAGCCGTCAGCTCAGAAAAAGGCGAAAGGTCATCGCATGTTAGCGATGTGCAGAATCAGCTGGGCTTTTCCCCCTCATGCTTTGTCATTTCTGCTCTTCGTTGAGGAGCTGTTGTCAGCGAGTGTGTGACCCTGGTTGGTCATGGGGCACAATAAATAAGCAAGGTCTTGTTAATAGATTGTTTGGGTTTTTTTTTAACCCGGCGTGATGTAGACGGCCATTACAGCAAAACACATTTGGTGCTGACAAGACCTGTTGAAATGAATTTCTTGTCAGGGCCAGAATCGGGGCATTGCTCGTAATGGGTCAATCCACAATCAGCTCCGGGGATTTACGGGAACCGAGTGTTTGGGTTTATTTTGATAGTAACGGGAAGGGTCAGCAACATGACGCAATACGTCCCTTTCTCTCTCGGTTCATGCCACAAACGGACCTAAGTGCCGCCTGTCCACCTGTTTTACTGATGGTTATGCCGCTTCCACCCGGACCTGTTAGCGGTTAGGGGTGAGATGGCGCTGAAAGGGGGGGCTCCAGCGCAGAGCTGAAGGGCGATTTCAACACTCCTGCCAGGCTGGCCAGAGGGGAGCTGTGAGCAGTCTGTCAGTTAGGGCTGCCCAGTCAAAACCTGTCACACAACCGAACACACATCAGGAAATAACGACCCTGTTTCCTGGCCACTTCGGACAGTAGACATTTCTGGTACTCCAAAGCGCCGCAAATGGGCTAACATGGGGATTCAGTGAGTGTGCGTGCGTGTGCAGGTGGGTGTTGGGTGATGGTGGAAGGAAGGTGGTGGGAAAAATCATAGTGTAAACTAGTTAAAAACACTGGCAGCCCTGACTGTACTTAATGGTCAACTCCCTCACCAGATTTGTTTGGTCTAAGAGTACGAGTCCCAGTGTTGAACATTGCTTGTCTGAATCTGTTTTTATATTACTGTATGGTTTATAAATACAACACACCCACCAATATATCACCATATGCACCACTGATAGGAAAGTAAAGCAAATTTACTTTATATACTACCATTTTACAGGAATTTTTAAAATATTGAAATATAAAGTGCACATGTAAATAAAATCGGAAAATGGGACATTTCGGTTATATCTTCATTTTGGTCATTTATTCAGCTAAGAGCTCAGAGTAGTTTGTTTGGTTTCCAGTTCTAGGCTCTGTAAACTATTCAATAGCTTCAGGATAATTTGCCATGAAAAAATCCTTGCGGTGAAATACTGTTCTCTGTATGTACTGGTTATGAAAATCGGTTATGAGAATCTATTTTGTTTTCTTGGTTAAGCCTAGTGAGGCATCATTTCATTAGTTTGAAAGCTTTGTTATCCTCATAACTGGTTGATTACAGTAAAAATTATTTTGCTTTATTTGTAGTAGTTTACCTCGCTAAAATTACACACAATATGCTGGATATTCGCAGAGGGTTACATTTGACCAACCAGAGATACATTCTGGGCCACCTTACATTCTGAGGAGAATGGGAGAGCACCTAAGAACCAATCAGAGCACCCAAGCCAGCTGTGTGGGCGTGGCCAGCTTGGAGCCGCTATTCTGTCGGAATGGTTGTCTGTTACTTGTGTGTGGAGGTGACCTTCTGACTTTTAGGATTTGTCATTTGGCTAAACCAGGGTCTCCCTTGTCTTTCTGAACTCTGAACCCTTACCTTTCACCCAACTGAATAATAGTTTGGATAATAGCCAAGTTTCCAAAGAGCAGTGGCTCGCAGGCGGCTGGGAGATTTTGTTGAGGACCGAGGAAGTGGAAATAATCCCACACAAGTAATATTGTTTGTCTTTTACGAGCTGATGTAGGCCGCATCCATCACTTAGCTTTCCACCAATAAGCCCATGACATACTCTTCATGGTCAATAATGACAGCTGACTGACGTCTGCCTGAAACGGCGGAGTCGTTTTCATGCTGGGTTGCCTGCTCATGTCCAGTTGACTGAGGGCATAACGGGCTGTGAAACGGCTTCTTTCCACATCTGGGGCCGCTACTTTTCCTCAAGACACGCGAGTGACCTTCCAGCGTACAAACACACATCTCGCCTTCCCATCCCGTGTGCCCTCCAGGAAAGTCCCATGGGACCATGGGACCATGAGACCCTCTCCAGGACACGGGGGGGTTAAGCTGTGCAGCAGAGCAGCACCAGGGACCTTGGGCGCTTTTCCAATCCACTGCCTTACCGCCGAAGCACCCTCAGGGGTACTTTAACCGCGCTGCATGATTCAGAATTTATGCCGTGTAAATATTTAGGCAGGTGGCCTTGAAATGTGCGATAAGAGGTTAAGCCCTCTTGACTGCTTTGAACTGGATAATCGTTTGGTTTGGAAAGAGATGACTGGCGAGCAACCTTGCATGCATTCACACTCGGTGTAAAGACGTCTCCGAAGTCCTGTCGCAAAGCAATGAGGAAAAACAGGATCTATCCTAAATCATTTCAGTCTGTGACAAAAAAACAGATTAGCCACCGTCGTGAGCCTCAGCACTTCGGATTTTTGCTTTTACTTTAAATACCCTGCCTTTTTTCTGCCGTGGGAAGGGAACGCCACTCAAATTGGATTAGACTGTGGTCCAGGCACCGAGAGCCAGTCCAAGCATGGGCAGCAGTGTTTCAGAGAGGCGGCTGGGCACACACCCACCTCCCCAGACGAGGCAAGACCAGACTGATGGGGGGGACCTTGAAAGTTCCCTTCTTTGACCTGTATCGCCAGGGCCCAGATATGCTCCCTTTGGCAAAGAAAGACTCATCTACAGCACTGTGGAGGGTTCAAAGCGCAAGGAGACCAGCTCCTTGGGAGATAATATGAGACGGTCCTGAATGAATGGGTGGGTTTGAGTGATGTCGATGAAAAAGCGAGAGGGAGATGGCGTGTTAGTGACTGAGTACTTGATTAAATGTTGTGACTCTGAGGTGATTGTTCCTACCATGCATCCCCACGGTGATCTTTGGCGCTCAGGCGCTACTTTTCTCGGTGTCTTTGCCCTTCCTTTGTCCCTGCTAGCTCTTAGCTCTCCCTCCCCGCCGGTCCAGCTTCCCCCAGATCAGGCCTTGGTCCGTGCAGGTCAACCCCTGGCCTCATGCAGTTTCCCTCCCACTCTCCAGCTCTCCTTCGGGGAGACCTCCCTGCCTCTCCGATCCCCTGGTCACTAGGGCCTGTGGACACAAGAGGGCTTAACCGATGTTCCCGGGGCCAGAGTTCACTTCACCGAGGTCTGCCCTTTCAGAAGGGCTCCGTGTCAAAGTCACTTGACTGCAGTGAAACAGACCAGGGCGACGGGGGGAGGTGGAGAGGCGTTAGACTGAAAGACACGCCCCACAATGACTCCAGCATGGCAGGGCTGTCACCTGCTTTTTTCCTTCCCTGAAAGAAAAAGGGGCTCAGCATGTTTCTGTGTGGTTATGGTGTGAGCAGTCCACAGCCCATGGGCTCAGCATGTTTCTGTGAGGTGGTGGTATGAGCGGTCCACAGCCCATAGACTCAGCATGTTTCTGTGAGTTGGTGGTAAGAGCGGTCCACAGCCCATAGACTCAGCATGTTTCTGTGAGGTGGTGGTATCAGCGGTCCACAGCCCATAAGCTCCGCATGTTTCTGTGAGGTGGTGGTATGAGCGGTCCACAGCCCATAGACTCAGCATGTTTCTGTGAGGTGGTGGTATGAGCGGTCCTACAGCCCATAGGCTCAGCATGTTTCTGTGAGGTGGTGGTATGAGCGGTCCACAGCCCATGGGCTCAGCATGTTTCTGTGAGGTGGTGGTATGAGCGGTCCACAGCCCATAGGCTCAGCATTTTTCTGTGAGGTGGTGGTATGAGCGGTCCACTATCTGTAGTCCCAGAGAGTGCCTAGGCCAGGCTTTTTGTGAGGTGGTGGTATGAGCGGTCCACTATCTGTAGTCTCAGAGAGTGCCTAGGCCAGGCTTTTTGTGAGGTGGTGGTATGAGCGGTCCACTATCTGTAGTCCCAGAGAGTGCCTAGGCCAGGCTTTTTGTGAGGTGGTGGTATGAGCGGTCCACTATCTGTAGTCCCAGAGAGTACCTAGGCCAGGCTTTTGAGCACAGCGCATGGTGCCACTCAGGATGTGCTGTAGTGTTGAAACCTCAGAACTGCGTCAGACCACACTATCCTCACACTCAAATACATAGTTCCTATTCCTAAAATTACATTTTGTTTTCTTTATAAAGCCCCTTTCTGTTGCCCTGCCAAACATCTGTTCCTATTTCATGGTTGGAATCATTAAAGTCTATTAAACATAAACACAGAAATTTTAAGGTTGCTTTTTTATTTAAGAAAGATTTACCAGGGCAATATTTATTAAACATGTATCTAATTTCCGTAACCCCTGTTTAAGAGAGACAAAAACAAACGTGGGTTCTCTGAGTGTTCTCTGGGCGTTGTGGCCAAGACGTAGGCGATTTTGACTTGTTGTCACCAGTTGCCCTGATGATTGAAAACCTCCACTACACATGCCATGTCAGATTGGGGTTTGTCACATTAGTACCCCAGCCCAGCTCCCGGCGTTCACAGATACCGCTTTCATACCAAGACTTTTTGCTGGACACTTTCCAATGCCTATTTGCCCGCTTCACTTAATATCCAAAAGGTAATAAGCGTGGAGGATAAATAGGTCATTTCCTCTACTCTTATTTCCGCTAACTAACTGAGTGAAGACTAGCGAAACGCAAGGAAGAGGCAAAATGGGCTCAGCTTGAAAGGGGCTCATGTAATCAGGCAACATGCTGTGAGTCCTGTGCTAGAGCGGTGGGATACACTCTGAAATGCGTGTGAGTGGTTCATTTGTGCACAATAAAATTGGGCAACGAACATGCGGTTTTCCAAACAGTCAGTTCTTCAGTGAGAATTGTATTTTCTTGGCCTACGTTCATTGTAAAGAAGTGTACTTCTCTCTGCCTGGTAAGGAAAGGCCCGGCTTGTTCTGGGGGCCTTTGTTTCTCCCCATTAAGGTCTTCTGTTTGGAGGGCTGCTTCGTGCCGTCACCCTTCCTTAGCCCGACCTGGCGGAGACAGGCCCGCTCTCTCACGCCCAGGCAGACATGGCCCTTGTGGTCGGCTCTTTATTGTTTTAGGTGCTGCGCTTGCATCAGCCTCCGTTAGTCCCTGAGCGTACACCTGCTCTGGGAGTGACCGAGGGGGGGCTCCTGAATCGGGCCTCTGTCAGCACTGCACCTTTTCACAACCACTAAATTCACTGGGATTAGGAAAAGGCAGGGCACAGGGCCCTAATGACCCCTATTCCGACAGCCAGATAGGAATCTGAAATCTCCCCCAAAGACTTATTGTGTTTGTGCCCGCCCCCCGGCCAGCATGCCTCCTTACTCCCCACATGGGAACCTAGTGGGAGACCGGACTGGGGGACTGGAGGAGGGGAGGATGTGGGCGGCGGTTTCTGCTTGTGGCAGTCGGCCATTCCCACCGAACAATGACAGAGAATAGCTTTATTTGTTAAGGCTTCCCCAGGCTAAGGATGAAATGCTTTGGGAAGCCTGAATGGGCCTAGCAGCAGCCCCATTGATTAACCTGGCTGCTCCTTGAAAAGGGGCTGACAAGACGGAGTTTAAAGATTATGTCAATTAGTGGTTTTTTAGTGGGGCCCAGAACGGCGGCTCTCTGTTAACTCCCGCCTGCCCGTGGCTCTGGTGACATGCGGTGCAGAAGCCCGGCTGACGGCTCCAGTCCCTGCAACTTCCTGTCTGACTGATCAGCGACAGGCCAGTAACCTAGCTCTCTGCGAATGGGTTCGAAACTTTACAGTTTTGTCGAGGTGTGTTGCTGAAATTAAGCGTCAACGCAACTGTCTCTTTAAGGCCTGGAAATTTAGTTCATGGCGTCATGTCCATGCCCTGTTCAGCAGTTCATTAAAGCAAGGGCAAAGGGTTCGAAAGCAACGTAGAATCCCTTATCATTCAGACCTTGTAGGTAAAGATTCCAATTACACAAACGTGGTCAACCCGAAGGAGGAAAATGTCAGCACATGACACAGCCTTAACCCCTGGATCGATGACTGCAGATCCACCAAACCAACAGTGTACTTTTATTAAGTTCAATAACCGGTTCAAATTATACCAAGGAAGGACATGTAGTTTATTACTGAAATGAAGTATTGAGATTGACACAACGGTTCATGTTGTCACATTCGTGCCCTGTTCACCAGTCTAGTGAAGCAACGTAAAAACGTCAATTTCATAAAGCAACAGAAACAATGCAGTGTTTGTTGTGAGTTTCTTCGAGTTTGACGCTAAGACAACATGTGTAAATGTCTTTTCTCTCTATGATTTATCTCTAAGTGCTACTGCATTATTATGAAAAGGGTGCCAGGATTTTAAAGACATACCCAAACACTGTAACTTTATGTGGTGATTCATGGGCACACACGGGCACATACATGTCTGTAAGTGGATTCAATGAGAGGTTACATCAGAAGATGTAATCCAAGGGATCGCTCTTGCTGTGGCCAAAGCACCCTTAATCAGCTGGTGGGGCTAGTCCCTGTGTGGACTGTCCAGGAGAAACTATTTCCCAGCAATCCCATTTCATTACAGGGGAGTCACTGTACCCGTTCAGAGGAGTCCTTTTTGGGTAGTGGTGAGTGTCTTGGCCGCTCGTTTCCTCGAATAATAAATAAGGACTTAGTCATCGAGAAAAAGCTTGACCAAGAGGAGTGGGAAAGGATGGGAGACTTTCAGGCCGTTGAGGTCTAGGAGCTCTTGCAAGTCTATAAACAGCGGAGCACATTTGAAGTTTTTCAATCGTTTCAGTCTACGTGTGATTTCATCCGTGGAGGATTCTGGGAATTTCTTTCAGCCGTCTCTTACTCACAGAGCTTGAGAGCGGCGCACTCGTGTGGGCACAGGTAGCGTCCGTAGGACGACTTTAACGTGTAAAAAAATAAGTGTGTGGGCTGCGGAATTGGGAAGCCAACTTAACATAAGTAATCAACTATTCCCTTTCTAAAAGAAATTACCGGAATTTTTTATTTATTTTTTTAATTTTTTTACGCGGACAGGCGGATAAAAAGTTTTTTCCACCCGCCTTAGTCTTTAGTTATTTATATATTCACATTCTGGGTCAAGTCTGACGTATGGAACTGACCAATCCTGTGCCAATTTATTGTTCTGTGTGCGCACATTGAGTGAGTGACCGCTTTTGCTGTTCGACGGCCCTATTGCTCTGTTCTTTCCTAATGGCATTATACATCATATCTCTTTGAGTGAACGGTTATTTCCAAAAGTGTTTCCATGTGCTAATTGCCTAGTGGAAAGTCCGATGTAATTAAATGAGAAGGACCGCGATTCATTGCACACAACTCCCCTGGGAAATTGACTGTGGCAGAAAGTGACAGTTCATTAGTGTATGAAAGAAGGATCCGCAGTTACGGACAGGAGAAACTACCCGTGACTCAGGGTAGTGATTCCATTCCTAATAATGCCTGGATTGACGTGACTTATTATCCCGGAAGAATGATACTGCATCTTCATCTGTCTCTGCCTCCTCTTGAGTGATTGATTAAGACTTTGTCGATTCCAGCTTCCTATGGAAACTCTTAACCCAGATTCAACCGAAAGGTTGAAACAGAACTCCAGAGCCAGAACTCCAGAGGGCTGGGCTGTGGCATATTGGTTCATCCATAATGTTACCTCTCTCGGGGTTGTAGAACGCATTTTGGGAGTGTCAGGCAAAACAGAAGCACGGAGTCTGAAGTCATGGAAAAAAACAGAATCCGACCCCGTTTTTCGCTCTCGGGCTTGACGGCGGTGTTGGTCCCACGTTGACACGATTCCGTTGCTCCAAAAAAAAAGTCACCCGGATCTCCAGACTGATGAGTTACAGTGTCACCCCCCCTTAAATGGAGAACCATGGGTTTCAATGTTTGATTCATTCTGCAGTTGTGAAATTTGTCCATTTTGACTGGATATGTTGGCTTTGGAGTTGGAATGGAGTAGATGGCGTGGCTGAGGAATGTTTTCATAAGACACCAGTGCGTATGGACTGTATCGACACCACTTAAATGGTCAAAGTGACAGGTTTGACAGAGAGAGGATGAACTGATTCTGACGTGCCACGGCGTCAGCGTAGGAAGCCAGACACTCAGCTTTGTGTCTGCACGGCGTAGCGGTTCAGTTTTTCCAGCTGTGTTCTCTGCAGCATCCTGCTAACTGTCTTTTCTCTCACTGGACAGCCTGCCTGTGTGGGCGGAGCCACCTTCTCGTCTCTCTCACTGGATAGCCTGCCGGCGTGGGCGGAGCCACCTTCTCGTTTCTCTCACTGGACAGCCTGCCTGTGTGGGCGGAGCCACCTTCTCTTCTCTCTCACTGGACAGCCTGCCGGTGTGGGCGTAGCCATCGTCTCGTTGCTCTCTGCACGCTGACACCATTTCTCAAGTTCTCTCTGCGTGGTGTCACAGCCCCGGAGGTCCTCAGTAGCTCAGGGTGTCTCTCCCTCACTTTCACACTCCACATTTCCAGTCTGCCTGAAACCCAACATTTTGGGGGGAAAAAAACTCCTGGGTGCTAGTTATGATTTTTAAAAATTCTGGTCTGAATCATCTGTTTCTGTGTGTGTTGGGAGCGTACTGGTGTGATTTCCACCAGCTTGTCAAGAGTAAATCACTTTATGTCCTTACCCCTGGTACTTTCCATGGGGCAGTTGAGCATTCCTGTGTGGTTTAATCTACATCCACCAATAAGGACCAGTATATTGCTTTTCCTGATGGCTTTCATGATCCTGGTCACGATCAGATCCAGTGATCTGAAAGACATAATGCTTTACATCCCTGGGGAGAGACAGACGTGGACACTCGAGTCCCTAAAACAGGAGACACGACCGTGTTAGAATGTGCCCCTCTTCTCTCCACAGCAGTCTCTCCTGACTCTCAGGTTCTGCTTCTGTCCCATGGTGCTTTGCTGGACACCACCAATGGAAAGCACACATGACCAGGGGGCAGGCACCAATGAATGACCAACGGTCACTGTTTGTTACCGCTGCAGCCAAACAAACCATCCTGGCCCAGTGACATTTCCGGGGAAGGGAGTATGGAGGAGGAGCTGTCTGGGGGACTTGGATCTCTGCCCAGCTGTTATTGCTATGGAGTGCTTGTCCGAGCCATGTGAATGTGACCCAGCCGGACGCAACAATGCTCCGCGGTCTGCCGAAAGTTACCTCTGAAGAATCGGACCCTTTGCCCCCCCCCCCACTCTGTCAGCGTTTTTGTCTTTAACAGTGCTGTTTGGTTCTGGTATGAGCTTTTGTTGTCACCAAACTATCTGAAGCTTTTCTGGGTCTTTTGCCACACACTACATGCTGGCTACAGGATGCAACAAAGGTTATCATCACAGAGCACACTGAAACTCCAGTCAAGTTTAAACTGTTCTATTAAAACCTAAAAATGAGTTAATGCACGAGAACAGGCCATTTTATTCTGGCGAAATGCTTCTCCTATGCAGTTACGTTGTAGCGTAAGTAATTATCTTTTGTTTGGTTATCGTTGGTTATAATGAACAATGTAGGGGTAAGGAATGGGTGGGGCTCACCGAAATCCGTAATCGCCAGCGTAATCCAGCACTACCATCTTTTCCTATACTCAACAGATTCTACCTCCTCAACTCACCTGCGGTGAACCTCTGGGAGATCTGAGTATCTTAACTCAAGGTGTTACGGCTTTCAGCAGCAACATCGCTGGTGTATTTTTAATGCTCTACTGTAGCCATTATGAGTCCTCATTGGACTTTTCCATTGCTCTCTTCGTTTTTGATAGAACTGAAAACCAATGCTATTCCCGACAGGAAGCTTGTTGTAACACTGGGTTGTTATGACGCGTTCCCACACGTCTTGTTTTTAGTTTTAAAAATGACAAATTTAGAGGTTGTTCTGTATAAAAATTTCAAGTATATTTTATTAATTTTGAAAAAAAAAAAACAAAACAAAAAAAAACATTTTTGAGTAATATAACTAATTACAAATTTGCTGATTAAAAAATCTTAATTGAAAAAGTTAAATTTGTCATTTATTACAGCAACGTAAGGCAGGTGCTATGTCTGTAAATTTTGTTTTCATACCATGAAGCAAATGAAAATTTCAGTTAAAAAAAAGACGAAATGCTGTATAATAAAAGTGAAAAACTGCTAATGACCAGATGTCTCACAAGCAAACGAATGAATAGGTTCAGTTAAGAGTCTGCCAAGCACCAGGCCAAGTGTCCGTATTCAAATCAATCCTCTCTCACTGAGTAGGAGAGTGGTCCAGGCACTCGCAGTCCCGCCGTAGCCCAGCAGTGGGCGCTGCGTTGTACAACAGTCAATTGCAGCTTCTCTCAGTGGTCCTCCATCCTTTAGGGGGAAAAGAGTGCTCCCGTGGTACACGGTCCTACTTCACCTAATTGTCATGACAACAACCTACTTTTTACATGATATATACTTTCTTCCATATCTACAAAAAAAAGAAAAACATTTTCCTTCCATGCCAGTGGTTGATGAGATGTTGAGGAGACTGTTCTGGGAGGGTTCGCAAACATTGGCCAGTGGCCATACCTTCTACATCGGCCGTGTACCTGTTCACGTACCTCACCCCCTTCCCCTGGTGACTCACCCGTTCATTCAAGCTGTTTTTTCACCTTTAGCGTTCTTTCTCTTGCAACATACATAAAAAAGCAAATTTATCCCCTACTGCAGTATCCACCAAATATTTGTTTTTAATGAAATTGTGCTGTTAGATATGACTGCTTGACATATAGCTGTATGTTCCTTTTTATTGCCATAGGAGAGGGACTGCATCAAGAAAGATCCTGTTTCCCCGTGGTGTGCGTATATACTGGTTCTTACATGAGCCAAAAAGATCAACACTGTCCCTAGCGTATGCGTCTTGGGTTACTAATAGGACGAGTGTTGGAAAGGAAAGGCCAGAGGAGAGTGTCTGAATGCACCATCTGTGGGAATGTTCTTTGGGCTGCACCGTGGCAGCGGTGGCGGGGGGGTTCGCTGAAAGACGCTGTGGTAGGGTAAGTGTTGGGCGGGGCTCACTGAAAGACGCTGTGGTAGGGTAGGTATTGGGCGGGGCTCACTGAAAGACGCTGTGTTTGGGTAAGGGGTGGGCGGGGTTCACTGAAAAGACGCTGTGGTTGGGTAAGGGGTGGGCGGGGCTCACTGAAAGACGCTGTGGTAGGTCGGACACTGGTGAGACTTCATGTACTTGACGGCGAACTTGAGCTCCTTGCTCCTCTTCTCCCACTTGTGGATGGCCATGAGCAGCAGCTGCTGGTCCACCTTGCGGCCCATGATGAGGAAGTTTCCGCCCAGGCTGTCCAGCTGCGAGCAGGGGCAGTTGGCTCCGTTCTTGATGTAGAGCACCAGCTTCTTCAGGTCCTTCTTGCGCAGGACGCCCATCTTCAGCACCTTCTTCTTCTTCTGCGCCGCCACCAGCTTGCGGTCCCCCTTCTCTTTCTTCACCTCTTTGATCTTCATCTTGAGCGCTGTGAGAACAATCGGGTATTAAAGGGCAGAATGAATACACACAATGACCCAACGCACCCCCTTCACCGTTTTTTCCTCGTACACTTTGATCCATCAACAGTTCAGAACATTTGCTCGTTTAAAAGTACCTGGGCTGTGCTGGGCGTTCTGGACGAAGGCAGGTTATGAGGTTCATCAGGCTATGATTATCAATGATAATTTCATTCAAAATCTCCTAATGGAGCCTGGACCCCCAAGCAATGTGACCGGAATTTGCCGGAATGGAAGGACCCATTTCACAACAAATGACAGAATCACATCAGAAAGATTCAAGATGAGGTTTTCAGGCCAGTTGCTGTTTTATAAACACTTAGCTTAACTCTTAGGTATTGGACAAAATCACTGTATTCATGATAATTTCGAGAGCTCGTAAATCCATTCCAGCAGTATCCCTGTGAAAGGAGGATGTGGCGTCTTCCTCAGACTGAAAGCCTGTGTGTCAACTAGAAGAACGCAAGGAGATGTTCCCAAGCTGTGCCGCGTGGATGAGTGACCTGCAGTCTGTGTAACGTTTCAGTGTTGTCGTGTTTCCGACCTTGGTCTGTGGATGCATTTAGCCGCAATGCAGATGTTTAGTGGCCTCTAAGTGCAGGATTGGGTGATGTCTTATGATAGAGGTCCTTTAAATTACTTTACAAATGAAACTCTCCTTTGTTTTCTTTTTTTTTCTTGCCGCGAGGAGGGTTTTCCAAAGACCTAATTCGGAAGACGGTAAAGTTCAGCTTTAAACATCAACGTATTTTCAACTTTTTGTGAGATTTTTTATTTTAGGCTAAGAGCTCTTAGCTCGTACAGACACATCAACGGCTGCGACTTAGTCTGCTTCGCTCTTTCTGCGATTTGATTCCAGATTTTCTGTGAAAGGTCTGGCAACAGCGTAGATATTGTTCCAACAGCCAGGACTTGGGCCCCTCGGAGGTTGAAACATCAGGCAGAGAGGAAAAAAAGAGCAATGAGCCTGATTAACAAGAAGCTCAATTAAATTGACTCCGACCGGAGTGTGCTCCAACACAAACCGACTGTGGGCATGTGTGCACAGTAAAAAGTGCTCACAGCTGAGAGCACATTCCAGCCAGAGCCACAGTGCCCACGCTGGGCCTGTCCCGCTGCTATTACACAGACAGGAGGGTCAGTCATTTTTGGCTGTCTGAAGCCAAGGCCCTCCTCGCAGACCGCGAAGGAATCCGAGGAGTTTGCCGTGACCCCAGGTAATTGGGCCAGGAGGGGAAATACCTTCCGCACCTTCTGGTCCCGGGAGAGAGCACACCTGGGAAACTTCCTGGTGACGGTTTGAACTCGGTACCACTCGGTAAACAAGAGCCGTTGGACCATGGGTGGGGGGGGGGGGGGTTGTGACATGGGAAGATGGCACATATGAACTCATGCTATGGTTTAGTGACAGAATAGAAACTAGTACAAAAAGGTGGCATTGTTTTCAGGTCCATGAATTTTTGGTCA
>JAOYSI010000451.1:20621-31459 GCA_025775065.1 Hiodon alosoides | reverse complement strand
CCCCCCCCCCCCCCCCCCCCCCCCCCCCCCCCCCCCCCCCCCCCCCCCCCCCCCCGCCACCGCCCAAGAGTGCACCGATGCACTCATGCTAAGGATTAGAGACAGAATATACACTAGGAACAAAATGAGTCATTGGTTTCAGCTCCCTGAATTTTTGGTCAGGGCCTACTTGTCCCCTGGGTTAATATTTAGGCGAGTGAAGTAAATTCGAGTAGTAGTAAATTTCTTTCATTGCACACGTTCGACTGGCAAAGGACATAAAAGAAGGCCATTAAGATATGACTGCAAACACTGGACGGTGCTCAGTTTTAATAGTTTTATATTTAATCTTCATACAAATATTTCATATCGAAAAAAAATGTCACCATTCATATTGTATTCATTCTTGGCAATCCCATGATTCATTATCCCTTCTGTGGTAATCTGGGTTACGTCTGGCCAAACTGTTGATGAGATGTGAAGAGTTGAAATGCATTTAAGTCTGCGGTTTGGTTTTAAGTAGGGTGTTTTCCTCTAAAAAGCCATGATGTTACACAATGATCAGAGGTTTTTTAATGTGCATAAAAAATTTATTTGGGCACAGAGTACAATTCTATTCAATATCTATATTAACAATCTTATATATTTTATATAAAGACACATTTATAATGATATAATAAAGATGTTTTAGACTGTATTTTATTTAAAGAGTTGATGATGTTGTTACACATTGTTAAAGCTAGTGTTATTACTAGTAAGAAGTGCACTTGCTATGTTGTATATTTTATATGTGCTATAACGCTCATCGAAGCGATGTCTGGAGAAAGGCAGGGAGATTGATGATAAGAAACGTTTTAGAGGGGCGGTCGAAGGATAGCGAAGGGAAAGTTTTAAGCAGAATGTTATAGTACATTAAGGCAACATGGGAACGATGCGATTGGGAGCGACACACGCTCAGAGCTACTGCGTCCCAAATGCCACGGCTGGTTTCTGTCTGCCTCCGGGGGGCACCAAACCGGCAGGATCTGGCATTTATACAAGGTGTCCGCGGTGTCCCATTTTTCCAATTCATGTGCCCCACCAATTGGGCAATGCTGAGGTCCCACCTAGGACCCAGCCCTTATCGACCAGTGTCGGGTCCTGAGATTCACCCCTTAAAGGCCTCAGTAGGTACTTTCAATATTTGGGTCAGCTTCTTAAAGCATAACTGTGACATCGGTAAACTGTGACTATTAGCAGAGTTTCCACAATATTGTTTTCACTGAAGCGATGCATTTAGAAATCAGTGTTCATTTTCAGTGTTCAATTTCAAAAGCAAATCATTCACCATCGGGTCCTTATTTCAGCTTCCCTTCATCGCTTTCATCACCCTCAAAACACAGCCTCTCGGTGCTGGAAACTGTTTTTTTTTTTATTTTATCTGGTTAACAACACTAGTGTAGCCAATTTGGAGAGGTGTGTGCATGTATCAACAAAGGGAACCACAAGGGGCAAAATGATTGATGCGTTGCGAGACTTTGCTGAAGTTTCTGCTGATATATACGAACAAGCATGGGAATAAACTGTAAACCACAAAACCCAAACAATAATGGTGCGAAACAGCCTTGTTTGGAAAGGGAGCGCTCGCGTACCATCCCTCTGTTTCCAACAGTTTACAGGATGACAGACTGCTCGTGAAATTCTGATTCACCCAAACTAAATACCCTTTCCCCTTCCAGCATTTAGAGGAAAAGTAACACTTTACTTTTACATTCCATTATAACTGCTTTACAAAGATCCATTAAGCCATTTGTAAACGTATCCTTGAATAAACTATGAACAGCCACTCTTTACAAACTTAAACATTATTTATAATAACCGTTTTTAACATGTATTTTAATACTTGTGGTGACAGCGAGTTATTCCATGTAATATGCACGAATACTTTATAAAAACACATATTCTCTCACAGACATTGATTGCAAGTCTTTGTTAACTTGTATAAAACCCAGCCTTTGAGAAAATTGCTGGTCTGTCAATGGAGGAAAACAAAACCTTCAAAAAAGTGTGGAAAGGTCTGACATTAGTTAGTCGTTAATGACAAATTGCGTCTGATAGTCAGGTTCTCATATCAAGTGAAAACTAAAAACACCACCAAGGTGGGTAGATAGTATAAATGTAGATAAATACAATACAGACCAGGTCCCCAGACCAGAGAAATGCAACCCCATACATGTGGCTCGCGTGAAAACGAAAAAGCAGTTTTAATGCAGTTGCGGTTGACATCACACAACATCGCCCGCTATGTTTTCCGTCCGCGACGCGGTTGTGCGTGACAAAGGTCACAGCTCTCTCCCCGCCCCAGCAATTTGTCATCTTTATGGAAAAATAAATACACGTCGGATTGAAACACGGCCGACGTCCCGCGCCTGCGTGCGTGTCTGGGGCTGAGCGGTAATCCCTTGTGGGGCTGGGGAGTAATGAATATGCCAACTGCTCTTGACTGATGTGGTCTTTCTGCAGAGGCCATCCCCGGGAGAGTTACGCCCGCTGAACTCACATACAGAAACAGCCTGTTGCTCTTATCTGGCAAAACGAACTCGTAAAAAAAAGGGCCCATTTGGTCTGGGAGATATATTGGCTGTGGTGTGACTGTGTGAGTGGTACCTGCTTGTAGGATTACAGATTACATGACTGTGTGAGTCCTATCTGCTTTTGAGGTTTTATGTGCGCCTGCAGTAGCACATTGCACTTAAACTTTTGGGTCTCGGCAAACCTAGTGTGCTGGGAAAAGAATGTGTTCATGATTTACAAGTGTCTACATCAAATGCTTTGGTATCAGAACTGATAACCTCCCCTGAGTGTCATACTTCCCCCTGTTCCTAATTAATGCCAGCCCCCCGAAGGGGTGTTGGTTATGGCTAAGACGTTATTCGAGCATGTAAGCACGGGTTTTGCATTTCACATGACGTGGCCTTGCTCTTGCTCTAATTCCCCTCGAATGACAGAGTAACTGCCGTTCCCCCCCAAAAAAAAAACGTTCCCCAAGATTTAGGCCATTGGAAAACCACTTGCATCATCAGTTACTATGCGTGATATGTAAGAGGTGTGCGGACGCGCACTGGGGCCTTTGTGGCGCGAGGATGGGTAAAACTCTCCCTTCGAATGTGGACGTGCGTCAGGGTACTCACCGAAATCGCTGGCGCAGAAGTGCTCCAATATGGTGTCGGCCTTCAGCTCGTTGTCGCAGGGTGGACAGACTTTGGAGGCTGAGGAGAGAAGGAAGAGTCACATCAAGGGCGCATTTTTTAAAAACATTTTTGTCATGGCTCGGAGGGAGAACATATTAACTACTGGGTGAGAAAGGCAGTACATTTATGTCGTTCACACTTATTATAAGTTTGTGCTTTGTGTCCGTTGTCTTTTCAGAATCTGAGTTTGGGAATAACATCATGTCAGATGCTGTTTGCAGAATACATCTGGCACAGAACTCTGATGAGGTAAGTTGCCATTTCAAGGAGGAAAATTGTTTTAATAGAGTTTTAATATATTTTTGTGTTTCATGTGCATTGCATGTGATAAGTAAATAACATGCTTTTCAGACTGCTTAAACGTGGTGCTGTTCTTAACCCGTTGACTGGCCTGGTTACACAGATGTCTTTAACCAGTCCCCGCACTGTTCAGGCGAACACTTTATTGCCCAAAATGATATTCAGAGAGGCAGTTTATACTGGTGATCACACCAGTATATACATTCCATTCCCATTCCATTCGCCTGTTTAATCCCTGGTTAAATTGTTGAGAGGCTATTGGTGTACTCTTACTCTGACCTCCCTGCAACTATAATTGCACAGGCTCCTTGTGTGAGTCCGCCCCCTACTGGCCGATTTGAAATTGCACCGCGCTCGGAAGGATAAGGTGAGTCCAGTCTCGTTGCTATGCTCCTCACAGACAGGCAAAAATCCGGGGTGAAAGGCTGGTTATAATAGAGGTTAATCCCCAGCTTTTGAAAGGGGGATTGGGGGGGGGGGGGGCGGGGCTTTGGCAGATAGGGAAGCCGAATTTCCTCCCTGCAAATGGAGGGAAATGGAGACCTGTAGAGGATGGTGGCAGATAGTTAAGGGGAAAGAACTGAGATATTAACAGATAATGGATTTTACTTTAGGTGGCCCTCGTTTAATTGTTTATTTTAACGTTGGACATAGCAAACAATCTATAACATTAAAACCAGAAAGAGTGGATGGGAATCACTGGATATTTGAAAGCCAAAAGTTCGCTCTTCAAATAAACTATCAGAAAGTGAACTGTAACGACCCGTGCAGCGATTATTTACTTCTGCCTCTATGTTTTATACCAAATGTCCTTCACCGCTTTTAATATACTGCAGCAAAATACAGTCCCTGGTGGTCAAATAACCTTTTCAGTCTGAATTTCTCTGTTCTCTCCGGGCAAACCTTAACGTCGCTGACATTTAAATCACCTTCCTTCCGCCGTGTCCACGTTGCCGGAGTTTACAAAAGCACGACTCTTTAGTTTATCAGCGACCGAAACGTTACCCATTGATCGGCAGTTCGGCTTTGCCGTGATCTCTGACCCCCTGTTATTTTGCTCTGTCGGTTCTTGTTTGTACCAGTAACCTTAAATCGATCCCCACGGAGAGGGATTTCACCCGAGCGTTGTATCTGGGGAGTCCCTATACCAGACAGGACAACGAAACGTTTCCAGAAATGCGCGGTTAACCGAAGGTAAAAAAAGACACAATTCCACTTCAAACGAGAGTCCGAACAATGTGGCCATGACTAGCAATTCACTTCCTCATCAAATAAACCGTAACTTAAAAAGGACAATAGATTGTATTATTCTTGTCATATGCGCTTACGCAATGCCATTGAAACACAACGGTATCTGTGATGTGTTATTACGTCCTTCTGAATTATAGACTCAAGAGTGTCTTTTTGGTAACGATTTGATATAAAGCACCATAAAGCCATGACACACTTGTAAAACTCTAGCGTCTGTCAAAACAGTAGGACACGACATGACAACCAGGCAAACGCTGTGAAGATGTATACACCGTGTTGGATCGTTAAAGATGATATTATATTATTTATTATCGAGTTCACATAAACCTGCAATTGGTCCGGTCAGTGTGAATGTTGAATGACAGGTCAGCTAGGGGCATTTGCTTTGTGTACAACCTGTTTTTATGCCATTCATATCACATCACTAATTAATCATCTTAGACAGTAACATCCTGACCTCCTAGAAATTTGTCAGGTCATAGTCAAGCGGTAGAGCACACTGAGCTGAGGTTTGAACTGTGAACTGACCATACTGTGTCAAATACTGGAGGTAAATGTGTCTGTTTTACAACAGTAATAAACTAGTCGGTTTTTATCTGTTCCTGTACAATATTGCGGTTTAATAGATTTGTGGAATTCACGCTCATAGTAATGCTACGTTATCTGGCTTGACCTTCGGTTCTTAGGAAAGGCAGTCTCGGGAAAGACCGCCAGACTACGTAAACCGAATCGTGTCTCCGGGTTGGGGGGAAGTTGTTTTGCATTGTAAGCCCACCCTGTGTCTATTGACCATTTCAGTCTCTGGTTTTAGATTAAGTTTTGCAGTCTGGTAATCTTGTATTAGTTTATTGATCAATTTAAACAGCGCTTTAGGATTGCTTTCGGTATGTGTCCTTGAAACAAAGGTAAACATTCTACCTGTCATTGGGGAAAAAAGAAAAGAAAAAAAACCTGTATAAATTAGAATAAATTAAATACTACGCGTTGCTTTTAAATGTGACCAGTTCAAGTGACACGTGGCTTACTGCGGTTCTAAAAGTGTTCTTGGTTTTGTCTCACGGGCCGATGCAGTTTTTTTTTCTTCTGTCTGATGCTTCCGGGTGGCGTGGCGACGTGGCCTGTCACACACCCATCCTGGACACCAGGGGTTCAGAGTTTACAACCCCGACCGTAAACAAAGCAGCTAACGAGAGGTTAAAGTTCAGCCCACTCCACTGACCCAGGCAGACCCCCTGCTGTCAGCGCACCTGTCGGACTTTTCCCAGGGAAAACACCGTACCATCCCCCAAATGTTCTCCCAGACGCACGCCGGGTTGCGGTGACGGCCTTGCCGTGGCGTTTGATTGACATGTGCGTTAAACACCGTTTACACAACTTGCTGCTCTTTTTAGATTCCCCCCGTACTTATTGATGCAATTTTCTCTGTGGTGTCTTGTTTGGAGTTCATTATTGGAAGCGAAGTATTTATCCGCGCTTGGCGTGGTTCTTTGCATTAGGAGACACCAACTATGGGCCGGATTAACAAAAAACACAATAAGGCATGCTATTATTTTAGTGAAGTTGAGGAAAATGCGCGTGCAATGCGTTTCCTGTTTGCAAGTGATCTAAGAGTGATTATGTAAAGGTTATTCCTTTTAAAAGCATCATTTTTCATGTGGTAACGGGACTTCGACCATGGCAGGTTCCCCCATGTTGCTGGAGGAGGCAAACCAGCGCAATGCAGATTTACTGCGGCAGAACATTGATGTAGCTAGACGTGCATCATGGGAATGATCTAAGATTGCGTTACTTGACAGGCGACAGATTTTTCACCTTTGACGGTTTCCACTCAAAGTCGTTCTGTCTGATTACCCCGATGTCTCTTTCGCTACAGTGACACCGTACGTGACTTTGAGTTTGTTGCTGTTGAGACTAACATGGTTACAAGGCCAGTTACCTTTATTGCCATTTCCTTAAAACCTGCTGGAGCCACGTTAGACGTCTCAAAGTAGGCCTATTGTATTTGGGTTATTTTCTGCGCTCACGTGGGAAGAGACACATTGCATTTTTTTGTTCTTGTGAACCCTGCAAAAATGAACTATTTGCTCATCTCCTGTATTTAAGATCTGCAAGTCTCAATGCACCATTGCGACTATTGTGCGTGGTAAGATTTCCACATGTATTAAAACATGCGGTCCTATATTTCCAATCTAGGATCTAATCTGTTCATTAAGATTATTTAATGTTCTACAGTGCAATGTTCGGACAGTGCAGTGTGAAACAGAACTAGCCTCTGAAAACTGAAAAAATCCTTCCTTTCAGAACCGCTTAAAAAGGCTCAATTTTATACAATAGTTTGGCAATGAATAAAAATCTTTAGAATTTGAATGGGGGAATGTTATCACTAAGTACAACTCACTTCTTTAATAGTTTTCAGAAAGAAAGAGCTCATTAAAACCTTTAAAATTCATTAAAGAAAGTGCACTGTTGTTCTGAAAAACCTTTCAAGCATGTATAGTGTGTACAATGCGAATGTAGGCAGCTTGATATATACAGCTTTTTAAAGGCAAGTGTTATCAGAAAATAATTACACCATCCAGTGAAAAACGAAGTAGCGCAGAGATATAGATAAACTAAGATAAAACACGTCGGTATGTGGGAGGCAGTGCTGGAAGTCCTGTACCTTTCACAGGATATACAGTGACCTGCCTGTGAGCACACTGCTGTGCAGCCCCTGGCCTGCCTGTGAGCACGCTGCTGTGCATACCACTGCCTGTGAGCACACTGCTGTGCAGAATATTACCTGCCTGTGAGCACGCTGCTGTGCAGCCCCTGGCCTGCCTGTGAGCATGCTGCTGTGCAGCCCCTGGTCTGCCTGTGAGCACACTGCTGTGCAGGCCACTGCCTGTGAGCACACTGCTGTGCAGACTATTACCTGCATGTGAGCACGCTGCTGTGCAACCCCTGGCCTGCCTGTGACCACGCTGCTGTGCAGCCCCTGGTCTGCCTGTGAGCACACTGCTGTGCAGACCACTGCCTGTGAGCACACTGCTGTGCAGCCCCTGGCCTGCCTGTGAGCATCCTGCTGTGCAGACCACTGCCTGTGAGCACACTGCTGTGCAGCCCCTGGCCTGCCTGTGAGCATCCTGCTGTGCAGACCACTGCCTGTGAGCACACTGCTGTGCAGACTATTGCCTGCCTGTGAGCACGCTGCTGTGCAGCCCCTGGCCTGCCTGTGAGCATGCTGCTGTGCAGACCACTGCCTGTGAGCACACTGCTGTGCAGACTATTGCCTGCCTGTGAGCACGCTGCTGTGCAGCCCACTGCCTGCCTCGGAGCACGCTGCTGTGCAGCCCACTGCCTGCCTGTGGAGAAAAACAAACATGGGCACGCCTGATGACTGTCGAAAGTAGCACATGTGCTCCAAATGCAGCATGAAACCGAGGGGTTTGGAAAGCGTGACGAGGACCGCGCAGACCCCGGCAGGCGCTGGTGAGAAGACCTGAGGGGCGCCGCTCACACCAGCCCACCGTTTCGCAACATTAGGAAAGGTGTTTCCAGTGGGGCGGGGGTTCTCAGTCCCCTGCGGCCTACGTGTGCTCCCGTGGGGGCTCGGGAGGGCTGGAGCGAAAAGGGGGTTCCTTCTTGGATGCCCAGTCGTTCTGCTCGCCAACTGAGCATGGTACAAACAACCACCTTGCTGTCTTTCAATGCATAGTTGAATTCCGTCTATAGCACTGAGATATAGATATTTTTAAGCTGAAAAGTCTCTGTTTAAAGCACATGTCACAGTTTTACGACCCATTTGTAGCCTTGAGTTACGAGCACCAACACTTCAGACATAAAACGTTACTGCTCCCGGATAAAATACGCCACGTGATTTATGTCGAAAAACCCCAACATCTGTTTAAACGCACTATTTAGAGAGACAGAGTGGGGTCGAAACGTATCTTCGGGTCTCCCACAGGAGCTCTTAAAACAGCGTGGCTTTCGCATTTGTAAAAAAGCCTATCAGTGACAGAACATTCATTTTGATGTAAAAAGAAAAAAGTATGTTTGGCGTACAGTAAATATCGCAACAGACATTCTTTACATTTGTGTATCTGTATTCTTTGTACAAACCTTCATTTTCAATAAGTGCGCTGGCAACAGGAGATGATCTTTTAAAGTGTCTATTTCCTGTCATGTTTAGCCACTGAGCTTAAGAGAAAGGGTCCCTCTAAGCATTTGATTCAGCCACAATATTCGGAATTGAGTGAGCCACCAGGTACGATGATATTCTGTGCTTAGAGGGGGTTGAGTTTGATAACACATTTCACATTTCATTCATGTAGCAGTACGATCTACGAAAGTGCCACAGCAAAGAGGGTATATAATTAGTATGGAAGTATACCAAATCTATGGAAATTTAACTGGTAGTATATGCTGTTCTATAGAAAAATCATCATCAGTGACATCTCCTATATCTTTTCAAAATTTAAACACTGGAAGAAATTAATTGTAAAAAAACAAACAAAAAAACACTTTCTGTGGTAGACTTAAAAACTGTGATCTTCTGTGATAGACTTAAAAACATTTTCAAAAGTGCATCTTTACCATTTTCATGTCATGGTTTTTTGGGTTTAATTAATGATTATTATTATTTTTTTTTAGAAATACACCGTTTAAAGATTTCGATATTTGTAATAAAAGGTTATTTACTTCAGCTACCGCGTAGGTACCCCCTGACGGACATGGAACTCACAGCCTAAGCTCACCTAAATGAAACCACCTTGGAAAGGGATCAGCTGCAATTTGCGAGCGATTCCTTGCGGCCGCTGTGTGGAGCGTGCGCTCTCTCAGGGAAAAGCCTTTCCTGCAGCCCTCTGGCGGCTCTCCCGAGAGGCCTGGATCGTCTGGCCTCTGTTTGTGTTTTCATGCCGTCTCCAGACGTTTCTGTTGCGTTGCGTTGCTCCAACCTCCAGCGAAACTGCAACCCCGGCGCAAATGTCTGGCCCGAAGCGCGACGCAAAATCCAGCGTTTATTTTTACTGTCTTCGGCAAGTTTTCCGCACGTACTCTTTAGCCATGCAGTATCCTGTAATTGCAGAATATCTTACATTTTATCTAGCCCTCACAGTCTTTCGATCACCGCCAGGTCGTGCGTTTTAATTTAAAAAGCTGTCTTTTTTACCTCAGCTAATTCACCAGGTTCCTTTCTGTGCTCGGTGACATTAGGTTTTGTCTGCGGGTGACAGGAGCCGGGGAATGTGTAATGTTGTGGAGTGTCTCTGACCTGGAGCCTGGGGTTGGAAATGGTTTGTTGATCTTACTGTGTAATGCGAACAGGAGTCTGAGTCACTGCCTGTGTGCTGGCTTTCGAGGCAGTCTTAGGGCACGCCGTCTTTCTTTCCCCGTCCTGAGGAGCTCCGTTCTGCGACGCCAGCGCCGGACCGCGCCGGACCGCGCCGTAAACGCGACGGCTCGGTGTCCGGCCTCACCCACGAGCGGGCGGAAACGCAGGGGTTTTCACCAGGCCGCCCCGGCATTGTCACTGACCAACCGTCTGGTTCTGGTGCCGTCAAAGCTTACTTCATAAGTTTATTAAACTACTTGGACTATTAGTTTATTCACACACAAAAAAATTACGTGACATTTTTGAGGAAATTTATAATCCTTTTAGGTACTTGTATAAGTGAGTTGGGTTTTCCCCATGTTGTTTCACCCGTAGGAGATTGTGACATTGAATGGATATTTAACAATCAAATATCCAAAAAATACGTTTTCGAGTATGTGTGTTTCTGCGGGAATTTCATGGGGTTTGCAAATTTTTTTTAATTTAAACAATATTTACATTGTTGGCAGATTATTTTATCCTAAGCGATTCCCAAAGCCAAAGTGTGAATTTTAAACTCGTTACGTTATTTTCGTCCCGCTCTTCACATATGCGATCAATGTATGTATTTACTTATTCCCAGAGAATAGTTTCCCCCATTCCTGTCTAAATTCAGAAACAGAACTTGAGTGAAGCATTATTGTGCCGGGGGGGGGGGGGGGGGTTCAGGTTGGAAAACCCAAGACCCGGGTCCACGCGGTTTTTTTCCCCCCCCAGGGGGGTTC
>JAOYSI010000450.1:0-18195 GCA_025775065.1 Hiodon alosoides | reverse complement strand
ATATATACGTGAAGCAGTTGCTCCCAGGATAATGTTAAAAAATAAAAGTTTAATACATTTTTTAAAAGAATAAACCGAAGACTAACATTTTCTGGAAATGGGTCATCAACTGATATGTTTTGACTGAGCGTTTTATGTGCTTGAAAACGCTGCATTAGTTGTTCAATGTATATCAGCTTAGACCTGGGTTGACAGAAAGGTAAAATGTGAGCTGTTGGAAGTTAATTAGAGTGCAGAGTTACCTAAATGGAGCCCTCATTTTCCAAGGGGTGTTACAGCATACAGTAATAAAATCACGTTTTAAATGCAAGCATAAATTGCTTGGTTAGAACTATCTGCCCTCTTATTTGGTCAGTTCAAATAAACGTAGTAAAGTTACGTACTAGCTAGTATGGTACTATCTCAGGATTATCTCCAGCTGCATACTCAGTTGAACTTAAAATATGCTTCTGGGCAAAACCATGTGGCCAAAAGTGAACCAGAGATGAAGACATCTTTGGGTAAACCTGTGGATGGACATAAACGTGAGATTAAAAGCAGCAGTAACTCCAACACCAGATACAAATCAGCCCCAAGCAACAGGGAGTGCAATACAATTATTTGCCACTCATGCGGTCAGCCAGGCCATATGAAACCACGCTGTCTCTTAGCCAAAGTGCCAGGAGATACATTTTGTAATGGTCCACACCCTATAGGCGGAGCAGTGAATAAGGATTCCGGTGATGTCACAGTCTCTGTTTGAATCAAGAATAAGAATTGGCTGGTCATCAGTTTGTTGCTGAATGCAGGGTCAGTAAATATCAAATGCGTACAACAAAACGACAGAGGTCAAAATTTAACAGCCAGAGATTCCTGCTTAATGTGTTCATATGAAAGAGAGCCCTTCTCCTGTAATCTCGGGACAAGATATGCCAATTCTAAGAGTTGCAGAAATACAATCTGCAAGGAGCCAGTGCCCTGGATGTCACAAGGCAAGGCTTATCAGAAGTCAGTGGAAAATATCTGGGACAAACAACCCTTCTCTGAGCAGATTAGAGTGGGACGGTTCCGTAAATCAGGAACTGACAGGCACAGTGAAAAGGTTAAACTGCGATCTCGCTGAGCCCAGATTCAAACTGTCCAATTATGCTTAAACCTTTATTACGCTAGATCAGCAGTACTCAATCCTGGCCCTTGAGAGCCAGATTGTCTGTGTATTTTTCGTCCTTGTCTCTTAATCATTTAATTGAAATCTTTATTTGATTAGAAATTATCTTAGTCATTCCAGGGGTAAATTAGATGCTAATTGGGAGGCAGTTTAAAAACCGAGACACTGTGGCCCTGAAGGAACAGGGTTGAGTACACCTGCACTAAAATTTGCTTTACTATGAGGCCTATGAATGCTCAAGTCTTCCAAAAAAACTACATCTTCTGGCCTTTTTCTGGAAATTTCTGGAATTTCAGATATCATTAAACAAAACATATGATCACTTTAACAGACATTGCTATACCTGGAATAAAACTGGTTGGCATTATCAATGGAATGTGGAATGCTTAGAATTCCACCACCCCATGAATCCATTAATATAAGTCAAACATCTAAATGATTTGTTTTCTCCTGTGAGACCTTCTAATTAAATGCAGAGAAATCAAGAGATTGAAAGAGACATTGAATGTGCTCATCTCTTTGGGTGGTTTCCTTGGGGGGGAAAGGCAACAACAGATGGAAACCACTCCAAACCAGGAAAATATTTCTACATCAACCACAAAGTCTGCCCTGAGTCATGGTTTGAGTTGAGATTCATTTCTAAAACGAAGCTCTGTTACAGGATGGACTATAGAACCATTTGTTTTGACTGGATCTGAGCGTGAATGGGTTCTGCGGAGGTCAAACCAAGCTGCCCAAAATTGCTTCTTTCAGGTGAGAAAAAGGCTTCCTTACCTTGTAGTTGATTATAGATCCAAAGGCACCAAACACACAAAGTAACTTAGCAAAATTTCCAAGCTGCCCAACTCAAGCTAGCCAACAAATCAGCTGCCAGTATTAATGTATAACACTGTAATCTTTGCAAAACATGGCCTCTGCTCATTTCTCATGTCCCTCACTTGGTATCTCCAGGTCAAGCGAGGGTTAACAGTTACTATTACTTTTAATGTATCTAAATTAAAATTAGAAATAGAATCTCTCACTATTACTATTATTTAGTTTAGTTCTATGCAATAGAAAAAAGTTTAAATAACTAGATGCTTACTATCTATGCTGACTAGTCTTCCAATACTGGGTCAACGTTTTCATTTGAACAATTGTTGAAATTCTTATGCCAATATGTCAATATGTCAATAACCAAAATTGCCAGT
Organism: Hiodon alosoides; assembly: GCA_025775065.1. NCBI lineage: Eukaryota > Metazoa > Chordata > Actinopteri > Hiodontiformes > Hiodontidae > Hiodon > Hiodon alosoides. The sequence continues at coordinate 15,858 of JAOYSI010000450.1, read as the reverse complement.
CAGATGTTATATCTCAGTACATTAAGAATGAGAATATTTAACATCTATCAACAGCAGCAGTGTCCACAAAATGCCACATGGAAAGGCAAAAATGTACTGTTGCATTGAATATATTCAACCAATAACTTCTCAATTAATTTCTCAGTGGGCACAATGTAAATCAGCTCTACGGTATCTCAGTCTTAAACCTGGATGAATTTAGCACTGCTTTCGAAGCAAGAATTTTGAACTGAAACTAGACACGTTGGACCGGCTGGAGTCAGTAGGGCCTTGCACCCGCTGTGAGGGGGGGATGTACGGGATACCGACACTGTTTACACTCAGCATTCTTCATGGAGGTGAATAAAAATAGACGGGAAAACTCCATGAATCACAATGTTTCACTTTAGTCAGCACCGACCACAGATTATTTATGTACAATCTTTTATTTGTCTTTTTTTATTCCTTGTTAGTTCTTTCAGGGCACATGCCATGTGTTTACATTTTTTTTTCTCTTTGTAAAATCTGTTTCCAAACTTTAGGAGTTTTTGTTGCAGTTTGAGAGGAACACTATAAGCCCTGTGTCACTCCTAAACATGTTTTACCTTGCATTTTTGTCTTTGCGCACTGCATGCCTGTTTTCTTCACCAATGTCCACTGCTGGTTGTTTTCCTGCCTTTCCCATGTTCCGCCGTCTGATACTGATGCAAACTGCTGCACTGTTGCTTAGGCGCAAAGCATATGGAAGTGGAAAAATAATCTTCCCTGCAAACAGGTGAGAGAGAATATTTTTAACCAGCCAAAGAACCTATTCACTAGCTTATTTGACTACTGTTATGTGTGCTCTTTCCCAGTATGCTTAGACTAGAGGAAGTGCTATTACTGGTTTCTTAATCATTCCTATTAAAAGTCATACCTTGCAATTGGCAATTACTCCAGAGTAGAGAGAAACCGTGCTGTCCAGGGGGCAAATTCTTATCTGGAAACAATCACTGGATTATTAGACTGGCAAACACTTTATTTCTTCTCATTACTGAAGAAATAATGCCTTTCTTCCCTCCGATTTTAGAGAGCGAGAGAGATTGATATTGTACTTAAATTGGGCATATGGCAATCGGCCACATGCTGGGCCCGATTTCTAATGTGAGGTATCATCTCAAATAAAGTTATTGTTGTCCTCTTATCTTTGAATGCATGACTTTTAAATCAAGGTTTCTATGGACCTTGAATAGCAAGACCCAATAGGGCTACTTGTATTCCCTCTAGTTCATTGAAACTTAAAACTTGAAAACCCAATGTTACAAGCTGAACTTTTTTTTCTAGTAGTGGTTATTAATGCTATTTGGAGAGCTTGGGCTTAATAAGCTTGACTTCAATAATAACTATACTACTCAACAACACAATGGCTAGCTACCACAGACTGACAGTCTGCTAAGAAGTCAGCCTAGAGGATATTTTTATATTTTTAATTATTATTGCATCAAAAGGGATGAAGTTACTCATGAGTTGGTAAAGGCACTCACCCGAGTGCAGACTGAGCCCTGTGCACTGGAGTTTCCAGTCCAGCTCAAGTCATTAGCCGACTGAGACCAGGAGAGAACTTCGGGCTGAGGTGGGTTAAATTCGGCAGGGTTTCTCTCAGGATGTTGCCAAAGAGCATTTCCTACTGGCCTACTGGGCGCCTGCAGGTTGGGAGTGCAACCGAGAGGGACGTGCCTCTCCTCCAATTGGCACTGGACCCCTCCTGCAAGCTGTGTAGCCTGCAGAGTGGAACAGGGACTGGGATTGGAGGAGAGTAGTCATTCTCACCCTCCCTGTGTGTGGGAGTACAAGTTGTGGCAACCTACCAAGAAACGTGCTGGGAGTCTCCCTGAAAGAAATTTTCTGCCTCACAATTTTATGAGAGGCTTCTCCCCAACTGAGAGAACAGAAAAAGTGTACATTTTTACAGAATTGTAAAATTTTTCAAGCACTGCCCATGTAATTTGGTTCATTCAGTAAGGTCGTACTTTCTTTTCTTTTTCTTTTTGCAACTAAATACACTGAAAATAAATCTGGGGGAATCTACTGTATCACAAGTTACATGCATTTAGCTGTAATAAGAGTAATAAAGCAGGTTTTAACAAGTGCACTCCCATGGTATTGTGCATTGAAGATATGTTTTATATTCTACAAACACAGTTTTAAAATTCATCGTTTATGAATCACCTAATGGCAAATAACTGTTAAATACAACTTTTTTGATCGACTGACTCAGTATTTTCATTCGTGCTAGTTCAATACAACATGGCACCAGAAGAGAATGTGCACCAGAAGTGTTAGATGAAACACAATGGGAGGCAAGATCCTAAAAGGTTTGTCTTTTTTGTATCTATATATAGTTTAGGACAGCGCTGCTTGTGACGTTTTTCAAGATTTCTTTTAAAATTCGGCCATGACGCTTCATTTAATGTCTTCTACAGGCATTAAAACACTAGGATTCCAACAGACCTCCGGCAATAAGAAACCAAATTGAGAAGGAGCATGCAAGGTGTATTCATTCTTAAATCCCGCAAGGCCCAAACATCACAGGGGGAAGGATGTAATAATAACTGGCACTTCTAGCTTCAGTAAAGACCAGCAACTGAAAACAGATGTCACTGAACATTTTATTACCATTTTATTAGGAGGTATCAAAACAAACTCACGCATTCCAGAGTGGCCTCTCACTCTACATTGAATGTCTATTTTTATTTTTTGCAGTAACCAGAGGAAAAAAAATGTCTCTATCCTTTGTTCTCTGGAAAAATTGCAAAGATCTTTTCAGATGGCCTCTCATTAATGAACTGAGATTTTTAGAAAGAATAATGTATACTGGAGTGATTCCATTGCTGCTTGGAGACCTAACAACAGAAAATGGCTCTACTTTTGTAGGGCAGGAAACACCTTGCTCTGACTGTGGCTAAATAGCACTCACACGCAGCAGTATTGCTGGCAATGGGCAGGACATGCTTCCATGGCTTTCAATTAGAATGCAGCACTGGAGGCAGCACCAGGGACGTCTTGTTTTCTAGCTGATTCAGGGCCATGTATTTTAATGCAGTGCCTGAATAAAGAAAAGCCCATTGACCCACTGCTGCTCTTTTATTATTGAAAAGCAAGTCTGCAGCTTTCTGGCTGCCTGACTTGGTTCAGGGGGCTTTATTCCCTGAGCCCCTTTAACAAACGTCACAGCCCTGTTGGTGCTCTATTATTAAGTTCTAATGCCTGTAAACGTAACGAAAGTTCGTACGTACGGAAAAGCCAATACGGTTCCAGGAGAAACACTACCAACACTACCCAGTGCTTGAAATGTGTTGAGTCGGAAAAGTTTGGACGACTCACATTGTGTCAATGGTGCTGAAATCTCTATCAGAATCTATGTTGAAATCTCCATCGGAATCATTCAAATTAGTTCCCTGCAGGAGAAATTGCAGGGCTACAAAAACAAGAGTCTGGGTCCATAGAAAACGGAATGGCAGTGTCAGGCTTTGATCCCCCGTCAGGACCTCGCTGCGGAAGCCAGTAACAGATAAAGAGAAACAGCGGGGAAGTAAACCCCATTAGCCCTGTTGCCTGGAAGGAGAACTACTCCTTCTTTTCTGACATTAAAATAACAAGTAAAAAAAAACTCCTCACAGACACATTTCAATGTGGAAATTTTATATCGGTATAGGGTGTAAAAGTTCACTGGGAAAATAAAAAAAATACATATTTATGGGTTTAATGCAAAGGAGTCTGGGCATATGGCCAGCCAATATTGTCCTCTACAACAAGTCCAAAGCACGGTCTCCTTAACTATTCAAGTAAAAGATGAGACAGCAGAGCTATGACTCACACCTTGTTACCGACAAGGTTGCCAACCTTGAATTTTGACACTAACTGAGCTGCATACAATTATTAAATAATTACAAAGCACACGGTAACAATCCAATTAAAATGATTTTGCAGTTGACTAGTTGTTTTACTAGTTGATCGCCTTTTTTGTCAAGCATTGGTGCATTGGTGCACTAACCTCTTTGGCCAGTTTTGATCAGTAAACCAATCCTCAACAGTCACTAAGGTCTATTTAGCTGAATGGCAAAGTGTTTCACACAACAGTCCATCATTTTGATTTTCATTTCTGTTTCCTCGGGGTTACAATGAGCAATCTTCAAAAAATAAACAGGAAATGATCAAGAAAATGATGAATATTTTAGTGCACTGTTTGATATGATAAATGATGACATGCAGTTTAATTCCAGGATAAATTTACAGACATTTTGTTAAGATTGTTTTGATGTTTTCATTTTTATTTTTTAAAAATGTTATTACAGTACAAACTCAAATTGTTTATACCAGGCAGAATATTAGTAAGGCTATTTAGCTAAATTACAGTAGCAGTATGGCAATATGGTCCTTTTATGGGTGACAACCCTGGGATTAAGCCTCCAGGCCAGAAAAAAGAGAAAAAAACCAAAAAGCTCATGGGGAGAGAGACAGGATCCTCCTGAGCCAACTTTTACTTTGACGACCTTCCTGCATCAACAGCCACCCCTGGATCCCAGCAGTGGAATGTGGTGATATAATCGGACTAGAAACCATTACAGACTATGGGAACGTCTAACGCATCACGTCTGTGACACACAGATGCATGATTTTGATCAGATCTTCAGATCTTTACCAAACCTAGCACGAGAAGCCCAGTATCTAGAAGACAACGCATATGTTGTCGTGGTTTAAAAAATAAATTGGTTTTGGCTATTTCCAGCATATACCCAGCTTATTTTCAAATTTTAGCTAAAAATAGCTTTGTTTTATTTTACACTGTGACAGGGGCTGAACATGGCATTCTTTTGATATGTGCTAATATCTGATATTTATTACCATTGGTCCAGACATAATTGTGTTGATGCTGCTCGTCATATTTTCTGTATATATATTGAAATTCTCTCCTAATACAAATTAAGTCCTAATCAAATTATTACACAGAGGAGAACTATTGATTACCTCTTTCGCATCCAGAATAGTAGTCCCTAGAGTAGTGAATTTGATCGTACCGATCTCTCAAAAAGTAGCACGACAATGTTTAAGTATTACATTTTTGATTTTATCGGTCTGCCAGTGCAAGAATATCTTTTGTATTTCTATAGCAACAGGGTTTGATGCATTAAAACATCCAAACTCAACTCTAATCCCAACAAAACCAACTAAGACCACCTCCAGAGATGGTCTGGATCAGATTTTGAGAAACTTGATCTCCAAGTGCTTTTTCGCGTCTATACTGGGAAGGAAAAATGCAATATCAATTGGATTTGTCAAAAAATCAGATATGTCTCATTTATTGAATAGGGAAAACCAGTTCATTTTTAGCCAAGGCACAGCTGAGGCTATATGAGTGACCAAAACAAAATTATTTTTAAAAGAGATCATTTTCCAGACTACCCTGTGTGAAAAAAAAGAAAACCTGCTGCATTCAAAATTAAGCACATCTGTTTTCAAACACATGCCATCCTGCTGTTATTTATTATTATTATGCTATGCTTAACTTTACAGCCTTCAAGAAAACCTATCATTCTATTTCATTAATTGATTTGATTTCTTTTTCTACCTCTGAACTCTTGAAGGGAGAAATTTAATCTGGAAGATTAAAACATTCTTTCATGTGTAAAAAATAAAAAATAGTACTAAATAGCAGCCAACTTCCACTGTGACATAGATTTCATTCTTTATTTCCCAGGGGTCAAAGCTACTTCAAAGAGCCAACAAATCAAAGACAATAAGTGTTTGTCATCAGTAATACACCTTACTGATATATTTGAGATATTTTGGTTATTTTTCTCTGAAATATTAAGCAGAGTCTCTTTAAGACTCTGAAGATACACATGCAACCTGTACCTGCCAGCGTTTTTAATGCACATGAGCCTTTACATTAATGGATACTACAGTAGAAGCAAGGAGTTCAGTCCTTTTCATGAGTTTATCTTATTTCCCAACTTGGAGAGGTCACGGAACTTGGAAGGTGCAAATATCACTGGTTAAGATTCACTGCTGACTTTGACTGGGAGCCCCTTTGCGGCTGCGCACAATTAGCTGAGTGCCGTCCAGTGCTGGGGAGGTTCCCCTCTCTAAACCTGAGGCACTGTGCTTCTGCACTGAGTCTCCCACACACGCAGTGTAGACTGCACGTTTTAAATAAGCATTAGCTCATAGTTAGGAGAGTCGCAGAAGTCAAGGTATTGTCTCTTGTCGAGTTCATAGCAGGGAGCCCAACGCAATGGCACAATTGCCATTTCCAAATTGGGGGGAAAATTTGGAGAAAACCATTGTCAAAATAAAGTAAAACCTTGATGCACATTTGCTGCAGTTGGATTATATGAATGAATGTGATCCATGTGTAGTCTAGAAGGAACATATTTTTTCAGCGCTATTAAAATGACTTTTTTATTATATCATGCTTTTAGAGTGGTTTTAAGTGGCGATCAGAAGTTGGAGACTGTTCCGGGTCCAGTTACTACACTTTTAAGCTCTTGTTCCTTACTGTCTGTATAATCAGGCACCAGACTGCAGTCATAAAAGGTCAGTAAAAGACGATTTGCGAGTGGCGGTCGAAACTCACTTTATCACCGGTAAATGTTTCCGAACCCCAGCATGGGCCAACTGTTTGTCTTAATTTGGCTTTAAATGTTAAATATGCCTGCGGGAACATCTTTGACCTTAGGCATTCTTTCATGTAGCAAGAGAGCTAATCATTTTCCTCTTCTCTTTTACTGCTGCTATAATAGAAGGAGAAGAGACTCCAGTGATTAATCACAAGAAGAACGAACGGGACCTCCAACAGGGATATTTTATGTAGGAATGTGTGTACGTAGATCAAGCAGACAGGCATATGTGGATGTTCTGTAAATATGAAGATTTCCTCTTTAGATTACCAGGTTAACAAGTTAGAAGAGAGCAGTAAGCTCTGTAAACATTTGCATGAAGTGAGTATCTGTGAACGGGGGTAAAGTTAGGAATGGATTTCTCTATGACACAGGATGTATCTTTATATACACTATATCAGCAGTGGGGCAGTAAAATACTATACCTGACAGATCCATCAACAATATCCCAAACTGCCAGCCATACCAATAACCCTGGGCCCCCACCCAGCCTCAGCCAATGCCCACTTCCTTTTGAACGCTGCAATCCCTCTGGCTTTTTCCCAGTGACCAATGTTTGACTCCCCTTCGGGGAAAGCACAATTCATCGGCGTCTGAAGGCTGAAGCGCTCTAGCTGGCTGGCCAACGGTGATCTGTCAGACTCCCAGAGATGTCTTGGTTATCACAGTGACGCTCCTAGGTTTCAGATGGCCCATTGTTTTAAAGTGCTTCCTCTTTCCTGAGCCGGGCCGTCCCAGGGAAGCACCAGCTTGACATTTTTTAACCACCGTTGATTAAATGATGAAAAATGTATCCTACTGTGATACACTCAAGGGGGTTGAAAATGGAGCTGGAGTTCCCCGTCGTTATTATGTGTGGCTACAAGTCCTCATTTCATGTGCTTTTCCACTTAATAAGTCAAAATCTTGACTCGACTTGGCTGACGTGTTCGATTTTGATTTATTTTTTACACTTTTTGCCAGTCTTCCAAGAAAAGCTATAATAAAAAATATGGTAGGTGAATCTTTACAGGTCAAGAGGCAGCCAATCATTCTAAAGGGATATATATGGCATTAATGACAAGTAAGGCACATTAATGATGATGGTAATCACTGATGTCTGCTGCATATTTATCTTATAGCCGCTTGTTAAACATAATATCTTAAACTTTTTTGAATTCATTTTTATTTATTTTTTTCAAGAATTTGGTCGACAGTTCAATCCAAATAAAAATACTATCAGATGAGTTGTCATTTCTGTCAATAGTTTTAGATGGTGGTATTACAATACTATCTATGTACTTAGTACTTAGGAAATTATATTTACTTCATTGATAAAAATGAGATGAAAAATGTAACGTTGGAAATGAACCAATTAAACTAAAATATATGTTAATTAGAAAGGCTGCTGAACATATGTTGCCTCTCCATCGAGTATTAATTTGAAAAGAATTATAAGGGCAATTTTGATAATAATTCCGCAGGGAATTGTTAATTTGACGACATTTAAATAGAAGCGATTTTGTGGCGTTTAATGTGCTCTTTACACATCAGCCTTGTATGTCTGTTTTAAAATCATCAAACACTAAAACAATTTATTAATATATTTATTATGAATGGTGAACATGGGGGGTGGGTGGAATCTTTTGGTTTTGGCATCAAGATAGATTCGAGGGAGCACTGAGTAAGAGGGTCTGTTTTCTCAAGTTGAGCCAATTACTAAAAATCAATTGAGCCTTTTTTTTCCCCCTCCACATCCCCCCTCTGGTCCTCTAAACCTGGGATGGCACCCCTGCTTTCAAATAAACAGGGTGGTTATAGCTGTTTACTCAGTGTGCAGGGGTGATTATATACAGCAAAGTTAAACATCTTTGACAGGCAAAATGACAGGCGATAAATCACTGCTTCCCTTACTTCTTGTTGCTGATGTATTTTAATTGTTTTCAGCAGCCCTCCAAGTTATTTTGACGGCGCATGCATATATTTAAGATGTTGCACGACACAACGTTATGGACACGCTCAAAAACTAAAAACATGTAACAGTTCAGAAAGAGAACTGCATTAAAGGCTTGAACTGTTATATTTTTGGGTTTCTAATATATTAAGTTTCTATAATTCTTACCACACTATCAATGACAATAGCTAACCACCTGCAACCAATTATCCATATTTTTTATTGAGTTAATCAGTTGTCGTTGTTTTGAATGCTTTGATTTATTTTTAGGATTATCAATGTAAATTAACTAGTTGAACAAAAACCATTAGCCTGAGCACTCCAAAAGCATATAAATGCATAGAACTGGGGTGAACAGTGCATTTGTCTGCTATTAGTCTGCAGTGTAATGAAGAACTAGCAGGAATTCTGCCACTGTTCCAGAAATGATGTGGGAGAGTCTTTGAAATGCTTCCTCTGCCATATAGAATAGCCGTTTCTTTTGTAACGAATGCATTACTTCATAAAGGAACAAATAGCTGTGACTGGCTACTAACCTCAATCTTACCACACCTATATTTTGATGCTATTTTAAGCCAACCCTTTTAAAATTGTTAAAAAAGAAAGGAGAAGTTTTTGAACGCTTCTTCTTTTAATTAGAACCGGTATATTTCAACATTTTGCAATCCATATTATACAAATTTCTGTTTTCCGGCTTTGTCTGGCACATCTTGACAAAACAAGCCACACAATGATAACCTAATCATTAGCACGCCATCTGGGCAGCATTTTCTTCTAGACCAGTTACAGTAAAATTGTGGAGTGGTTCCGGCACTGGGAAGAAATAGATTGAATAATTGCTTTGTGCAGAGTGCCCATCACTTGACGAAGATACAGAACACTGGTGCACTGTTGTATTCATTCATTTATTGCAAGTCTGGTTTTAAGAATCATCTGATTATAAGAATCAAATTGTCTGGGACAAATGTGATCTTATAAGTGGACTGCGCTGTCCTTGGCTTGAAGGTGGTCCATCTTCAAGCAGCACTACACTTCTAGTTCACAACAGGAAACACATCACAATTACATGCAAATATCAAAATATATCTGATATAAACACAGAAAGCCCTCACACAAACGAGCAAATCAAATCACGGTCGGGGAACTAAAGTAATTAATATAAACACCAAACGATACAACTAACTAAACTAAACTACAACACAATAACGTCATTAAAAGATGGAACTTTCAACATGCTATTTTCATGAATAACAGTTCGAGGGCAAGGCTTCCCAGCAGCCCCCTCGGGGATGGCCAAAAGCCATTGGCGGGGGAAGCGCTGCTTCCTATCACCGTTACAATACTCTTGTGCCAGCATTTCAAATTTAAAAGTTTCTTTTTATGATGAAAATAAGGATGAAAACCACTGTTAAATGCAATTTATTAATGCAGTTATTAAATGTGATTGGTGGGTTGTTACGTTTTGATTTGGTTCCAGCCTTAATGAAAAGAGAAAGTTTTGTGAATGGAAATTAGGAGTTATTTTTTTGTGTGCAAAATCATTCTTTCTGGCAATGTGAACTGCATGTCCCATTAGGCATTCTCTATCTACAGAACATGCTTTCCCTCCGCCTATCTTCTTCAAAGAACTGAGCATGCTTTGAACTCAAGAATCAACTGTCCATGCGTGCATTAAAACAAAATACATCAACGTGTTGCAAAACTGGCAATTGTTGTGAAAGTGAAAGGATAAAGTTCTTAAATTGAGGTCTCTTCCCTATAATATCACTTCTATTGTTCTTAATTAAGTTACTGTAACTTATTGTTTTGCTGCTTGTAGTTGCTTATTAATTCCAGATACCATGTTTGAACAGCAACATCGCTAAAATAGCATGCGGTAATTAGTAATTTAGTAATTAATAATTTGTTTTATTTTTACATGAATGGAAAATTGTATTTGAATTACAGCATAGAGACCTGCTTTGATAGCCCTCATGAGAAGGCTGACCTTTTTATTGAGGCAGACTATTTAGCACATGGCAGCTGTGGCTATGAGCAGCTGTTCTGTGGAGCAGGTGGCAGAGTTTTAGATTGGATTAAGGTGGTCATGACTAATAGACTGTGGATACAGGATATACTCCTATGCCCCAGCTGCGTTGGGAGAGGTAAGCTTGTTGTGAGGTCTCTAATAGAGGCAGAACTCAAATAAATAATTTATAGCTCATGTTTTTTTTGTTTCCATGCATGTAAAAAACATATAATCTGCCGTAAAAAAAAAAAAAAGTAATAAGCTTTTGATGTGCCTAATTATTTGTTATGAAATAATTTAAATATTTACATTTGAATGGACTTTGAATGGGGATTTCCAGTCTTCTCCACAATGTATTAATTTTACCATGTACATCATCAGGTTTCACTAAATTCTAGCAATTTTAATGACCACACCAAAGAAAAACTCTGGATTTAATTTATTATTGATGCTTAGGTACAGAATGTTGGGTGAATTTTGTTGGTTAAGTATGATTATTGATTTGTTATCTCTTTGCAGCATTAGTCTTTACGTGTTCTCAGTCTTTGTTAATAAAGGAAGATAGTTCAGTTTCGTATTGCACTTGTGAACCCTGAATCTACAGAACTTTGTACGTCGCTCTGGACAAGAGCTTCTGCTAAATGACAAAATTTAAATGTAATGTAAATTATCTGTAGAAACTGATAAATAATAATTAATAATTAATACGATAAAAAATAAGAAATTGACCAATAAAAATTTAAATAGATAATTTAATTTAACTTGCTTGAACAATTCTAAAATGCCAGAGAAGGTAATGTCTTGCATGTGAAACAGGATTGACTACGGCATGGATAATTGAGTCAAAGGTTGAAGCAAAGGAATTAAGTAACTAGCTTGGTGTCCTTTTTTTTAGATTTAGTTTCTCAGCGCTATTACCATTAGTGTGATACTAGACTAGAAACACATGAAATTAAATTTTACGATCCCAAATTAAATTCTAGCGTGAAATAAAGCTTTGTAGTTTTTATAGCTACTGACCCTAGTCGACTGTGTGGATTCTGAACCTTGAGCTTGGGTGGTCAGTCCGGGGCCTGCGGCTTGCCACATACATGTTTTGTATCAAGAATTCGCTTTTGGATTTACGGCTCCTTTTCAACTGGCACCTGTTGAATTGTGTTACATACACAATATTTCACACGTTACGTTGTGTACAACAGCAAATATCATGGAAAATTTACAATAAATGAGTTTAACACATGGCACAGTTCAATATGTTGTGCCACATGCAGAAGTTGGTAATATCTAAGGGACATTTATTTTACTAGCATCTTAAATAATTTGCTATAAAATAATGCTATAAACAAACAATGGGAATAATGAAACTGAGATTACGATCTCAGTCCAGAATTGCACATGTTTGTCCCTTGAATAGCATTAAACTTTGTACATTATTAAAGTACTTCTGTTATCCTGGTGTTTTAGGAGGCACAGCTACTGGATGCTACAAAATCTTGTCAATGGGGACGCAGTATTAGTATTAGTTTCTCCAGTCAACTGTCAATTTGAGGAAAGAAACATCTCTGCTTCCTGTGTAAAATTTAAACTTCAAGGGCAATGGTACTTATTCCAGGGAGGAAAGACATTTTTCAGACCCAGCACGTTTGTTTTTAGAAGTTGAATCATTTGGGCTCACTCATTCCAATGTCGTTGCCAAGCAGATACTTTTATCAGAAGAGAATTACACAGCTTGCAATTTCGACTCTCATCCACTTATTCAGATGGATACCTTTCTCAAGGATACAAGAGCTGGTGCAGGATTTTAATCAGTAACCCTTTGGTTATAAGCCTATCAATGCACCATTAGCTGCCCTACATTCACAGACACTTGGTGCTGCCGACTGTTTGTGAGTTAGTGAAGTGTCGACTTCATTTATTTCCCATTGGAAAAGTGCCATAATTCACAACCTAGGATAAAGGAAAATTTCTCAAGTTCCAGTCTTTCCTTGGTTACAGGCACACCAAAGTGAGACATAAAGGTAACACCTCAAAAATGCAAAAACAAACAAGTTATTTGACATCTAACAGCAGGGAACAAGTGATGTCAGTCTGGCATGAATACAGATGACCACTCATATATCTAGGACATTAGACTGACATCAACTAAATAGCTAATGTGTTCCACAAGGCTAGTAATGCTCATTTCAGAGACAAGTTTGCTTCTACACCTTGAAGTTGCACAAGCACAGTTAACGTTCACCTTCAAGACTTGGGGTGGATCGTCATTGTTTAAATTTGGACTAGGACATGCGTCCGTCAGTTTATGTTTTATTCTCGCTGCTGTCACATCAAAACTCAGTACAGTCCAATTCTACGCATTATTGTTTTTAAAGATTATGGATACTACCATGGCTGGAGGGGGTCAGTAACTCAGCTTGCCTCAATTATATATACAGAAAGTATGTGTCACCTTTTGCTCCTGTTAATCTAGTTCAAAATAAACAATTAGCAAAACCGTTTATTTTGTATTATTTTTTTAAATCCTATTTACAGTATCTGACTTGGTTCTTGAATGATTTCTTCTGCCCAGTTTTTTTCACCTCCTCCACCTTTTTTTATTCCCCACTGACTTTTCTCTTTCCTTCTTCTAAGTGACGTGGCCGGGCGAGGGCTTTTTGTACCATTTATGTTGGTTTATCTTACATCTATCTGGTCCCCCAGAAAGACACATGTCTCTCATTTCTATTAGCTCCTCACACGCAACAATCATGTAATAAGGAAAACAGTGACACCCTTAGTTTTGTTTAGGCTACAACCTCAAACCACTCGGTAATGGGTTTATTTTAAGTTCTCACGTCAAACCACCAGAATCAATGTGGAAATGCTTAAGCAAATGTACATCCATATCGTCCCGAAAAAAACTTGTTCTAGTTTTCATGAGGGAGACACATCAGATATTACTTTATATGCTGCGTTTACACGCCTTTGAGCACAAAAAAGGGTAAAATAGAAGGCAATTTTCCCCTCTTGCTTTTACTGACCTTTTGTAATGGATACATTATCCATATCACCTTTCCTGTCATACCCTCCTGCATTTAGATTGCTTTAGGAAGGTATTTTTTATTTTTTATTTCTTATTTTAAATGTGAATAATAAATGTGGCCCTGGGCCTCACCGAGGGGTCTCTCTGCTAATCTTTTGCTGAAGCATAAACCTAATAACCTGCTTTATTGGAACAGGGAGAAAACGATTAGGGTGTGTAAGTTCTCTGGATTCAATAAAGATTTTATTGAATACATTTTTAGAAATTAAGGAAAGGGATAGCGATGGTGACACAACTGGGATTTTGGAGCATTTAAGTCATCATATGGAAAGGAATTCAATTAGGCGAAATATGCACTAAACTCCCAAGTTACTGAACTGATCAAATAGATATGCTACAAATTGTAAAGTGGATTCACCAAATGTCCAAACACTAGATCATACTAAAATACCAAAATAATGAATACAGTGCAAAGTTCTCAGCAACCAAGTGAGATTTTTTAGTGCGTGTGCGACTTGTTTAACCACAAGAGAACGGATCAGGCCCTAGAGTAGTAACAGAAATTGATGTGAATCAAAAAGTGATTAGTGTTTATTTTATTGCCTTTAATAATAATGTAAAAAGACAGTAAGCAAAAGCATATTCTCAGAGGAAATGCATTGGCAAACTTTTAGGCAATTCTTTCAAAAGCTTTGTAAAAATACAAGCATTTGTGTCAATAACTCTAAATGAAACAACTCCTTAAAAGTAAAAAAATATATATTTTTATTTTTTATAACTAAAAAGTGAAGTGCCTATATTAATTATATGATCCTCTGTATCTGTATTTCATAGTATCAAATACATTGAAATACATTGAAAAATAGGGCATATTTTTTATTATATATCAAATCAGGAAACTATTCTAAAAGCTTGTATTAAAACGTACAACTTTCTAATGCAATAAATGTAAAACGAATATGCCCAAGTGATATTGGAACGTTCATGTTTTAACATTAGCATTTCAGATAGTTTTGAGTAATTTCCAGATAACTATGAGTCACTAAGGAACAGAAAAACCAGGAAGAAGTATACACAAATTAGTATATATGAATATGGTTGTGACCTATATGTTTTGGAATTGAACCCGGGTCTCTCTAATTCCTTTTAACAAAGAAAAACCCAGATAAGAGAAATTACTAGCTCGTAGAGTTAAAGACCCTAGCTCAGAGAACTATTCGTACTCTTATCTCGACTCCCGGCAATGTCATAATTGTCCATAGCAAACTCGCCCTGAACAAACTCCAGTACACGGAGAACCGTGCAGTATTTTTTACATTAATTCCTTCGCTTTATATGTTGTAATGCAATTCACACTACAACATGGAAATGTTAGATGATACTTGCTAGTTGCTGGGTTTTTGACTATTAAAACCACAATCAACAGGAAGCATTGCGAAGGAGTACATTTTATTAACAAATTAATATGTTTTTTGAAATCATTAAAACTATGTTAAATTATTTCTCCGTGTCGTGTCCACAGCCGTGACAATGATCATATGAACAAACACCCACACGCATAAAGTTTAACAAAAAGTTTATTATCTTCTTTAACCGGCCTGCATCAAAGCTCAAGCTACCCGTAAGTGAATCAGAAAAACTCTGGTTCAAGCCCCAAGGTAAAGTTCTGCATACATTATAACAATCTCTGTAAAAGCTTAGGTTAGGACTCATTAGGATTTGTTTTCTCTTTAAAAGTTTTTTTTAATGCTGAAACGCAAAACAAATCACTCGAGAAAACACACCAAAAACAAAACGTAATGCTGTATTAGTTACTGGTGGAATAAATGTGATTGATTGAGTCCTTACTTGCTAAAAAAAAAACAATCACAATGTCCTCCTTAAGAACATGTAACACATTATAAAAATATAATAAACAGCATAATAAACATGAAATAACTCAATTATAGTACATTCTATAGGCCAAGATTAGCCTTGATGCTGCAGATCCTTTGGATTGCTTATTAAAAATGTTTAATTTTTCAGAATGAGAAAATCATTGTGCTAAGCATCATATTCCTGTGCAAAAACTGTTGGCAGGGTCAACCTCTAGATTACATTTTCTTTTTCATTTGAAATTCTTTTTTATGCCTTTGATATCATATATACAGAATGACCAAAGAACTCCCCTCTCTCTCAAAAAACTCTCTCTCTCTCTCTCTCTCTCTCTCTCTCTCTCTCTCTCTCTCTCTCTCTCTCTCTCTCTCTCTCTCACATT
>JAOYSI010000449.1:0-18202 GCA_025775065.1 Hiodon alosoides | reverse complement strand
TATATACCTTCTGTGGTGATAAATTTAAATTTAATTTATAAAGAGCAAATAGAGTGAATACAGTGAATGTGTGAATGCAGGAAATAAAAACTTTAACTTTAACTGTTCTTTAACAATCTTTAATTATTCAATTGAAATTCCTCATTCTGCAGAGCTGTTCTGTTTTCTCCTTGTAGCTTACTTATCTATTGTTGGTAATGATGGCAAGCGTTCTCTTTCACTTCAAAAAACAAACATTGTCATCAGCTCACAGATTTGTATACCAGGAGACCCTGTGAAACTTCAGGTATGAATGATCACAGGATAACAAGGTTGAGATTATTACTGCTACTGTGTAACATCTTCCACGGGATGGGTCAGATATATTTATTTATGTGGTACAAAATAAAGTTTCCAATTTTGCATGATTTGTAGTTTAAAGTAGAAGTCCTACCACTCTGGAACAATCTCTAATAGCAAAAGAAAAAATTGTGGAAATTTGCTGTGGTGTTTGTGGCCACTAGGAGGCACTCTAGATCAAGTAGAAGTCAGTGCCGCTCTGCAGGATGGTCATTAGAGATCCTCTGGAACTTTTCTTGTGTCTTGTCCAAAACCCTAATCTGCCATATCATTAGTGAGATTAGAGTTACCTGCTCACTGGCGAAAGTACCGTCAACTTTGAGGAATAGCACCATATGAATTCTAGCCATCATTTTTGAGCAGCTTAAAGTTTGCCCCCTTTCCTTTTTTTCCTGTTACCTGGCTAAGAAGGTACAAAGGTTAAATTTGGCAGGGGATAGCACTCTTTTTTTTAAATGGTATTTAAAAAAAATAGTACCATGTGCAGAAACTGAAGATTTTTAAAAACATTTATTTATAGACACTCAGCAGAAAAAGAATACACCACCCGAATGTCTTCCTGATATACGTAGACCTGTTAATTGGCAGTGTAAAATAAGGCAAAGGGCTTTCGATTATGTAGTTTACACTTGTGCACTGACAGTAAAACAATCATACATTCACTTGTTACAGTGTACGTTACAGTATATGCATTACTTATTGAGGTGCATATTTGAATATATTTGCACCCATACATTTTACCCGATGACACTTTTCACTGTCTAAAGTCACACACACCTTAAGCTATACCCTTCAGCCAGTGTGATTACAAATCAGAATCAGAATATTTAAATCATCAGAACAACAAATTGATTGATATTTTGGAACGACAAAGCCATATAGATGGCAAAAGCACTTGTCCAGCCACAATTTATTATATAAAAATATAAAAATTTGAATGGTGTTTTATTTTCCTTTCCTTAACTGTCCTGTCACCATATGCTGTATACACAGTGCCTTGCGAAAGTAATCAGACCCCTGATCTCTCATATTATTGAATTAGAAATGGTATATTGAAATTCAGTTTGAGATTATATTTGAAAACATTGAAATTCAAAAGCAATTATTGTAAGGTGACATTGTCTTTATGTTGGCGAATATTTGTATGACAAATAAATAACAGAAATATTGCCTGTATAAGTATTCAATCCCCACACATTCATATTTGGTAGAGCCTCCTGCTGCAATAACAGCGCTAAGTCTTTGGGGGTAGGTGTGTACCAGGTTTGTTCACAAAGTCAAAGTGATTTTGGCCCATTCTTTTTGGCCAATTTGCTCCAAGTAGTTGGGGTTGGTTGGACACAATTTTCAAGCTGTTCCTCAGATTCTCTGTGGGATTGAGATCTGGACTGTAGGACATTCACCTGAGCCACCCCAATGTTGCTTTTGGTCTTGGGACGATCGTTCTGCTGGATGGTGAATTTCCTTCAACTTCAGTTTTTTTAGGTTTTCTTTCCTTATTTCCCTTTTTTTATTTCGCTCCATCCATTCTTCCTTCAATCCTAACAAGATGCCCATCTGACCACAAAATCTTTCCCCACATCACAGCTGGGACTCCAGACGTGGCTCAGATGGTACATTTTGAGTAACGGATTCTTTCTTGCCACCCTCTCACACAGGCCAGTGTTATGCAGAACTAATGATATTAACTGGATTACCATTTCTCCATTGAACTCTGAAGTGTCCTCAAAGTGATTATTGGCCTCTCTGTGGCTTCTCTTGCAAGTCTGATTGAGCTCTGAGTTTTGCACGACGGCCTGTTCTAGGCAGACACAGGGTGAATATCTTTGGACAACACTTGGATATTGTTTTGTACCCTTTTCCTAGTCTATGCAGGTGCATTTGCATTTGTATTACTTTCTCTCTAACCGCTGTAGAATGCTCTTTGGTCTTCATCTTCCTTCAAATTCACAGCCTGATGAATGATCCTTGTGACAATGTGACGGCAACAAAATGGTTCACTGGTGGAGGTAAGGTAATTGTGTCCTCGTTAGGGCAATTTCTTTCATTTGTGTAAACTGGGAGCTTCCACAATATGCAAGCACTATATGTCAGTTTATTATTCGTCTTGTAAATATTTCCCAACAACCTAAAATAATCCATTTTGAGTTTAAGTGTTTTAAAATTAAAAAAATCGAACGGAAAGAACGAAATTTCAATATACCATTTGTAATTCAGTAACTAAAAGGCCCAGGCCTCTTGGTGAGGCTTCAGGACCACGACACTGCCCTCTTCCAGGTAGTTACAACACACCCTTGCTTGTCCTCCATCTCTTCACTGGCCTGACGCAGGCTCATCTTGTGCACTCCCAACACTGACGCAAAATCCCGGGTGTTCCGGCCATGGCGAGATTTGAACACTCTACCAAAGGCAGAGAAGTTACCACATCGCTAAAAGGCCCTGGCCTCTTAATGAGGCTTCAGGATAACTACAATATCATTCATCATACAATAGTATGATCATCGTCAAATAAATTCTCTGGCAACTGGGAACTTGAAATCCTTGATATAGATACTGAAATGTGTCACAAAACTCCTGTTGGTTTCCCCAAGACATAACTGATTGTATATTTTCCAAGAACTAAAGTAAACATTTATATAGTGCCCTCCATAAGTAATGCAAAAGTTAAGCATTCTTTCTTGTTTCAGCTGTATACTACAAATGTTTGAAATCAAATAATTAGTAGGTTAAAGTCTCAGATTTTATTTGAGGGTATTTGTGTAATTATTGTTTTTACTGTTCAGACATGACAACAATATCCAACTCTACACAATTTTTTGATTTCAAATGCAAATGAGTATAGTCAATAGAAGAACAAATGCTTAATTCTCCTGGTAGTAATGGAGTGTGTGTGTGTGTGTGCTATATTTGTATAGAACTGGATTGTTGAGAAAAAATATAAATCTAAGTCTGAATATTTAACTCAGAATATGAGACCAAAAAATTGATTAGCCCAAATCAGAATGTATCGTACACATTTTAACTTTACCATACATCAGTGTTTCATATATTCTGAATTCAGGTGATATATTCAGCTTTTATATTTTATTTTTTTATGAATTACTTTTATGAATTAAATTTAATTGTGAATATATTACTTAAATTCATGATCCATTTCAAATTCTGTACACATAATTAAAAGCTAAAAAATATTTTTGTTGAGAGTTTGAATACTTATGTAACACATTGATCCTTTATTTAACCCTGATCCTTTCATCCTATGTCTTCTCTTCACTTGGAGGATTCAGCCTCAGCAGTCAGTTACCTCAGTGGAAGGTATACAGTACTGTGCAAAAGTCTTAGGCACATGTTAAAAAATTCAGTAAAGTGAAGTTGCTTTCAAAAATGATTAAATTAAATGTTTTATAATTAATAATAAAAACTATAAAGGGCAGTAAACAGTAAAAACAATAAAAAAACAAAATAAAAATAAAAACATGAAAACAACCAAAAAATAAACTAAATATTTGGTGTGACCATCCTTTGCCTTAAACACTGCTTCAATACTCTTAGGTAAACTGTCGTGCAGTTTTATAAAACAATTGGCAGGTATATGACTCCGTCTTGGAGAACTTTCCACAGTTCTTCTACAGACTTTGTTTCGCTTGCTTCTGTCTGTCCAGGTAATCCCAGACAGCCTCGATGATGTTGAGATCAGGGCTCTACGGAGCCAAAACCATCTGTTGCAGAACTCCTTGGTCTTCTTTCGGAAAAAGAGTATTTGGAAATCTATTCTGTGTTTTTTTTTTTTCTACTTACACAATAAGTGCAGAAGACAAAACCCAAATATCAAAGCCTAAATGTATGTTAAAAAATGCTAGGGTGCCTAAGACTTTTGCACAGTACTATATACCATAGATGTTACTTTATAGAGCACTCTCTGGTAAGAAAAAAAACATTTCTGCATTGCCTTATAATTTTTATCCTTGTGTCATATTCCATACCACTGAAAATGATGGATGAGGATGTCGTACTCTGATGACATTAGGATATTGCTTGGATTGCTGGTTTTCAGAATACTCCCCACAGATCCTGTGCAGAATGCCTCCATGTCGTGCAATATCAAATTGAGGACTTGCTGTCCGTTCATAGCTCAGCCAGTCTTTATTTTTTATTTTTTTTAAGAACACTGCCGATGTTGGCGAGGTGCCAGCTGTTGCCCAGTCCTCCCTGCGGATGAGTCTCGGCAGAGAAAAAGGCATTCAGGCGTTTTACCTATTCCTCTTCCTTAATGGAGTCCCCACTGCCGATGTTGGCGAGGTTCCCACGCTCGGTGCCACACTCTTGGTGTACGCTGCTATGCCCTCTTACTGTAAAAAGGCATGTATGCGTATTATGGCAAGGCTGGAGCTTATCTTTCCATATTAACCAGCATGTCCGGCAACAATGCTGGTCAAGGTCTGGTGTGTGCTGGCACCTAGATACATCCAGTTACAGTAACTAGACAGTCCCTACACTCACTGTAAAGTTCCTGACAGAGCAATCAATGGTTACAGAAATTAAGAAGTTCTCCACAAAAAGCTTGGATTATGCTAACACGCATTATACAAATACATTTATAAAAATATATCTCTTACAGTCACATAAAAAATAAAAAAATGTAAATATTATATTTGTGACACTACATCACCTTGCGAGGGTGAAGCTAAACCATATTAGGGTTTCGCTTAGCATTGGTACACAGGTAGCAGCCTGCTCGGTCCTGCCTGTTAGCTGTGTCTTTTGACTGGCGGGAGCAGTTTGTTCAATTCCAGTTGTATATAAACATGTCCGTCTTCTTTCAGATCAACTTTAATTTATGGGCCAGTATCAGCCATTCCAACTGCAATCATTTTCTCTTTATCCATCGCTTTTCTTTCTCTCGTTCATATGTTTGCCTCTAAAATGTTTAAAGAAAACAGAGGACATTGTTACCAATGTTAGCCTTCATTTTTGTTTTGTTTGTTTTACTTGAAATATGTTTTATTGGGCATTTAGGACAGTTACAATAGGAAAAGTCTGACTTGATATCTTATAAAGGACATTTTGTGTGTTTTTTTATCCCTTAGGGACATAAAATAATAGTCTTCAGTAGGTTCTGAAAGTGAGAAGTGGTTCATGGGAGCCTTAAGATGTATTACCACAATGAAGCAGTCATGGTAAGATTAGTTTCATGCTGACCTCAGTACAAATCACTGAAAGGTTTGGAATAGTTGAACATCAGGTAGTCCATGTAGTATAAGTCGTATACTCTCTGCCTCTCAGAAGCATTGAGCTGTGCAAAGTAATGCTGGGTGATAAGTGTGGATGTTCTTGCTGCGTTTGGATTCCTGTCCTTAAAACTGGGAAATGTAAGATTTGCAGGGGCCCCTGTCCTATGCAGCAAGAATTTGGCATCCGCATCCATGGTCTCAAACTTGCCAATGAAGTCAAAATCCAGCATGCAGGGGCTACACAAGTGGCCCACTGGCTCCCAGTGGATGTCCATGCCCACAGGCTTGTGCACGTCCAGTAGGTACTTCACAAACTCTTTGAAGGTAACACCCGAGCCTGTACTCAGAGCCTCCTTCGAAGCATTAGCTCGGTATTTTGAGATGATGGCCCTCCCGAACACGGGGTGATAGTAATTGTTGGGGTTCTCAAACTTGTCCCGGTAAGCAGA
Source organism: Hiodon alosoides (assembly GCA_025775065.1). Lineage (NCBI taxonomy): Eukaryota > Metazoa > Chordata > Actinopteri > Hiodontiformes > Hiodontidae > Hiodon > Hiodon alosoides. The sequence goes on along the minus strand of JAOYSI010000449.1, from coordinate 12,183 downwards.
CACTAGCCTCTCCAAGGGCTCCCGCACAAATAGCACTTTGGTGTAGGTCTGCAGACGCTTGGAGACACCCTTGAAGTCAAAGCTGTCAAGTCTCCTAAGGTAGTTGTCAGAGTGCACAACGTCGTGCTTGATCTCTTGGGTGGAGGAGGCCAGGCCCTCCAGCACCATGAGGACCCTCTTCCAGTTGGAGCAACCTGCTTTTGGCACCTCACAGTACAGGAGCTTGTACTTATCCTCCACAAAGATGCGCGTCACGTGCTGGGGCATGATATTCCTCTTGGTGCCTTTGTATTTGTATTTGTCACATACCTCTTTTATCAGTTGTCGGCGGGCATTCTGGATAGAGAACAGCCTCTCCCAGCTCCCCTGTGAAGAGTTCAGTGTCTTGGCCTGTGGGTAGCTTTTCAGCAACAGTTTCCTGTGGCGTTTGCTGAGTTTGGCTGAGCTGAAGTCCGGCTCCCGTGAGGCATTGCTGGCAATCTGCATGGTCCGCTCGGAGGCAGGGAACTCCATAGGAGGGATGGGATTGGAGAAGCTTTCCTCTTCTTCCCTCTGCCTGGGGTCGGGCTTGCTCCTCATACCCCCTTTATGCTCAGTACACAGATCCTACAGCACAGAGAGAACACATGGTCAAATAAAAAAAGAGTCAATGCCAACGGTTGAAATATGCTGTCTGTAATCTAATCAGTTAATTTTGTGTCTTAGTACAAGCCACCCTATATGATATATGGATAACTGCTGAAGAGCAAACTGTCATAGAATTGAATAGTCTCTGTTGCACATTTGTTCTGTTTTTCACAGAAACATAATGACTTCCACGTGATGCTTCACTACTTTTACAATACTTACAAACCCATTCCAGTCCAAGTTGTTCCCATCCTAGCCTATGAACTGAGCTATATTGCATCATAAAGTTTTTTCTAAACATTCAGTAAAATTTAATTTACAACCAGAATACCACATGAAGCTGCATCTAAGCAATATGTTTGAATATTGATTTTCATTTAAAGTTATTAAAGAGTTTGATAAAGCTAACGAATGCGGAATAATAATAGACAATACCCTTAAGGCGTTTCTAGCGCCTGTGTGTTAGCTGTTTAACGCTCATTCTGATGCACAGAAACCTTTTGTTCTGTATGGATTTCCATTGAACTTAGTTTGTCTCACTACTTTGTGGGAACAAGTAAGCCCAGTTCATCCAGGACATCCGACTCCTACAGCAAGGATTAAACACGTTAATCTTGTTTGATTATTACTGCAGAGCTGAGAGAAAACAGAGGTCAGGTTAAGCGGAATGTGAGTCAGCCTCTTTATTCTCATATGGGGATATTCACATATGGCCAGCCTGACCCAAGCTGATATTGTGTAAACGCCATTGTGTAAACACTGAAAAAGGTCACGGTTAGTGCTTCTGTCCAGGGCGCTTTATCCCATGTTTCAGAAAAAGACTTCTGGGGGTGGGAATGAGCAAGGCGTTAAAAACACTGTTTAAAGATACACAAGATATGGTGCGGTGCTCACCTTTCCTAGTGTCTGTATTGGCACTTTCGACTTTGCATCTGGGGATAGAAGAAAGCAAAAAGGATTACATTAAGGCAATACTTTTCTGTGTATAAAATAATGTATTTTTTTCGAAAATAATTATTTTAGAAATGATTACTCTTATTAGGTGCAATTAGACGGACTGTGGTAACAATGCAATTTCTGCAGACTAGTTTGAACCAAATAAATGCCGTATCTAATGTTAATATTTTAACTAAATACTGCACCAATACAATTTTCCTGTGGAGGAAGGAAAAGGGGGAAAAGAGGGGGGGTTAATATGTGTCCTCTTTGTTGTTCTTGTTAAAACTCTAGCAGCAGAATTTTGAACTAGCTGCAGTTCGGGGAAAAACTTTGCCATTTAGACATGTAAAAAGAGAGTTACAATAATCCAACCTTAAGGAAATTAATAATCTTTCCCAAATAAAAGGGACAGGAATAATTAATTTATGACATGTTTTTCCACTGTTAGATTGCCATTTTCTTTTTTACATATTAGGTATTAAACTACCAAAATTTAGCCCTTCTGTTTAGCAACCTTCTGTTGCTCAGACTTCAACAGCCACACTTCGATTAAAGAAAAATTTGGAGATATCCAAGTTTTAATTTCAGCAAAGCAGTCAAATATGATATATCCAGGAGCACATATGAAAATCAAGTACATGTGCCCCAAATGGATCCTTGGGGGACACCACAAAGTGACTTTAGAGTGAAACATATTCTGTGACTGAAATTTGTTTAAAAAACAAGTAGGAACTAAACCAGTTCTACTTTGTAGTTCTACAAACTACTTTGTGCTGCGGCCAGAGTACATTTTAGACTGAAATTACTCAACGATACCATTGGCACTGGCAGAGTGTCACCCGGGATAGTGATCAGGGTCAATTTATGGGCAAAGGGTAAAGGGTCAGAGTTTCTCTCAGCTTGTTGCTAACAAGTGTCTCCTATTGGTTTTCTGGTTGTCTGCAGGCTTGCAGTTCTATCGAGAGGGACCCCTCCAATCAGCGCCAAACCTCTCTGTGCAGAGTGAAAAATATATGGTGGCTTCAAGGCGACTAGGATCGGAGGAGACCCTTCGCATGCCGGCAGGATTCTTTTTTTTTTTTTTTAAACACAAACTTTAGTTATTAAAAACACCATTTAGTTTTTTGCTTTAAGTGGTAATTCAGAGATTGTGTAGTTGTATAGTAAGTGTGGATGTGTCGATTTGCCTTTTTTTCGGAGCAACGTCACCACAACAAAAAAGTTTAAAAACTTAGAAAAGTCCCGATTAGAATCTGGGGTTGGATTTATGATATACTTGATTGTTTTGAAGGGGACTCTAGCTTTATTGCTTTTTGTTGCTAATGAGAGCTGAGATGTAGTTGGATATTTCAGTTTTTACAGCTTCTTTTGATCTTCTCATAAAATCTTTCATCATATCATAATGAACATGAAGACCAGACGCCTTCCAATTTCATGCATTCTCTTTATCAGACATATATTCTCATATAGCCAGAGAGTAGAAATTTTCATAAGAATGTATTCTAGTTTTAAATGGAGCTATTTGATCAAAAATACTGCGCATAAATCTCAAGTATTTCTTCTGTTGGGGGTGTCGAATATAAGAAGATGCAGACTGTATTGTTGGTAATGATGAGAATAGATTAAAAATCATATTTAGCCACATTTATGTGCTTAATGCGGATTGAAGTGCAGTTTTGTTTGCTTTCAACCCCTGATAGTGACGTAATAGCACCAAATGAACCGCAGAAGAGGTGGTCCTGTTTGGAGGTTAACTAATTTGCGACATTGCTCCCCAAAAGCTTTATGCATTGTGAAAGCAAACGCATTCCGATAAATAAACATCACTGAAAAAAATGTGTTTGCTGCAAGTTAATGTCAATTCGACACAATCATGTGTCAAGATCAGAACTGGGGCATGGCCCTGCAGGTGTGTTGGCCCTGCAGGTGTGTTGGCCCTGCAGGTGAGTTTACAGAATTTATGATGAAGTTCTTGTTTAACTAAAAAACTGTTGTTAAGCTTAGTCGAACTAGCAATGCCAGTAACCGAGAATGATCGAGACAACTGCAGAACCTAAAGGACCTTGATATGATTGTTGAAATTATCACTATAGGTTGGTAGTTTCCTGAGATCAGTGTCTTTATAGCAAGAGTGCTAGGGACATTGTAATAGGCATTTTCAGATTTTTTTCTGGTTGCTGATGTCAGTAGACTTTTCTAATATTTTCAGACAACATTGCTGACCAGCACTGGTTTGGGTGCCAGCCATCCTGTTTTAAAAGGCAGGTACACCCCAAAATGTGTCCCAGTATTGGAAAAAATACGATAAAGAAATACGAGCAAAAGGTTCTTTCAAGTGAGCATTTTCCTTTGAGACCGGTTTGCTTGCAGGCACGAGGCGCAGCCAGACAAGCAGCGGTTTTATTGCATAGTGAGGGGCGGGACAGTTCCTTTCTGGAGCTACAATAAGGCTGACACCTCCTTGCGCGTCAGCCTCTGCTGTGATCTGAGCCGTGAAACAGCCCTGTCACTTCCAATAGGAGGACAGAGGTGTTGTGGAACCTGCCGAGAGGGGCTGCAGATGCTGGATGCCACCCTCAGTGGCAGAGTGCCTCGCTCCAGCTCTTCCTGAAGGTAGCACAATGCATGATTTGGCTGCTTTGTTATATTAAAATGCACTCCAGACAGCGCCATGGACCACTGCCATATAGACTGCCTTTGCCTTTACCTTCTGCCCATTGTCTTTTGTTACCAGAAAAAGTGGGAATTTTGGCCCACCTTCAAGACTTTGTATTTCTGGTTAGGCACATGCAGTGATAATTTGGTGTACCTCTTAAAACCCCCAACAGAATACCCTTATAGGACAACACGTTTTAGATTTAGACTACAGATCATTTGAAACGTGGAAATTGCTTTTTATAGCTGCCTATATGGAAAACAAACGAATCAATTTGGATGATCCATTTGTGAGAAAACAATACAAAGCAATGGTTTTATTTCCTGTAATTAAAGTGTTATCTTTTCTTTTGGGATAATGAATAAAAAGTTGGTGGTATCGAACGTTTCCTTAAAACCTGTCAGTCACCATTCCGTTATAAGGTTATTTTAAAGAAATAATGAAGTTTCTGTGTAATATATATATGATATAAAGGAATAAAGGAAATTATTTTATTTTATGACATCTCCAAGTGTTCAGAATGCTTTTGTATACTATCTTCCAGTGCTCAGCAGCTACTATTAGCCAAGGGCTCCACATGAAACCACTTTCATAATATTGATCCAGGAGCACCATTCAATTAAAATATCAGAGTAAGTAATCGCCTCCTTCTACAATAAGCACTGTTTGCGCACACATGCCCTCTAGTGTGTTTGGCTTCTCCGCTCCTTAAAGGCTTTGGGATATTATATACCTCACTTGTGGGATGACAACTAGGACAGCTGCCAGCTCCCTTGTGCTCCAGTTGAAATGGCTGAGGGAACTGGTGGAACTGAATTGCAGCCTTGAAAATAACAAATTGCATTTCACTTGCAGTGCAATCCATATTGCCACAGCATTTAGAATAACTTCTTGGAACTCGGAGAAAGTTTGAAGCTGTACGTTGAATGTTTCCTTATATCTTTGGTATAGAAATCCAATAAATAATTTAACGCTAATCTGATCAATATCTATTTAGAGCCATTTACATTTCTTGTGTTCTGTACATTCAGATAGCTGGCTTTTTGATGAAAATTAAGAGAATAAATAAAAAATAAATTAATTAAGAGAATAAATGGCATTCCCAAACTATATATTCTTTTTAAATTTTTTTTTTAGATTTGTCAAGGTCTGGCAGAACAGGTGCTAGTTTTTTAAGTTTACCCCCCCTGGGAGTTTCCCTGGGAGGACGGCCCCAACCTTAGTCCCAGAGCCAGAACTTCAAGGCCTTTTGAATCGGATACCCTTCGGCCTTTGCAATGCTCCAGCCACAACCCAGAGGCAGTTGCAGTGTCAAGGAGACCAGGTGAACGAGATGTTGTTAATTTATGATGTTATTTTTTTCTGGCACACCTCCAGGATTTGGATTGTATGTTTGGGTAGCTTTGGCAACAGAGACTACATCTGCAGCCCCCAAAATGCAAGCTCTTACAGCTGGAGGTTAAGTACTTAAGGGCTATCTGTGTAGGGGGTCGCAACAAATCCAGACAAGACGGTGAGGGAGGTGCGAGCAGTCCTTAGGTTTGCAGGATACTATCAGAAATGTATCCCTTTATTCTCCAAGGTGTCAGCTCCACTATACCAACTGTTGGCAGGCACTGGGGCTCTGGCACAGAAAAATCAACTGGTGGATTGGACTGGGGAGGGCCAAGTGGTCTTTGAACAGCTGAATGTCGTGTTCTTGAGTATGCTGATTCTGGCCTACGCAGATGTCACCCAGGTCCAGGAGGGGAAGGAGTGACTGATGAGCCTGCACCCCTCTGAGAGATATCGACGAGAACTACGAAGAAGTTCAAAGATTACCTCCGGGTAGTGGACTTTACTTGGACACCGACCATAACCCCTTGGTCCACCTAGGGATGGTCAAGCTGGGGGCGACGGCGCAGGGAAGGTTGGCGCAGCAAGCAAACTGTACCTTTTAGTTTAAACATCGCACCGGCTTTGGTAATTGCTATGCTGATCTGCAGTCAGATTGCCCAAGGAGTGAAGGCAACATGCACCATCATTAGTGCTTTTCCCACTGTCCTTTTCAGGCACTTAATTTCACTGACCTCTCACATGTGCTGTCATCAGGCCACTTCCTCTTAAACATTTGCATGTATGCCAGATGTCCCTGGACTAGGCCTGACAGTAATTCACTCTTCCAGATGATTTAACAAATACACATTCTAAGAACTAGCATTGGCTCTCTCTCATTAGCAGGCAACATAAGAGATAAACAGAGCCTTTATCATCTACTACTGAAATCATCTCATTGCTTGCTCATGATTTATGGAGCCAGCAAATCCAGATGAACTAGCCCCAGGCCACATATACAATAACCCAGAAGTTTAATAAAAAAAGAGCATTATTTTTATTTGTAATGTTCATCTCCACCTGAGGTTTGATTACTCCCGGTTATTAAAATGCAAATCTGCTTTATGACAATGCAAACAAGGTCACAATTTCTCTGGAACAGATAAATTAAATTTAACTACTTGTGCACTTTATAAAATAAAATTTTAAAAATCACTTAGGAATGAACTTTGACCTCTATCAATTGCAACTGGACTGACTCCCCCAAACCCCCAAAGGAGTTATTGAACAGTACAGTAGAATAGACCAAAAGTGGTAACAGTAAAATTTATGGCTCTGTGAATTAAATTTCAATTGTAAAAAGTAGTTTCATGTGGTTGTAATTGAGTTTGTTTAGGACTGTTTGGTGTGATCCTTTTTAGAGAATTTCGGAATGGCAAAACTCAGACATGCCAATCTATTCTAATAGCACATATTTTAACACCACTCACCACAAGACAGCACAAGCTGTCTTTTTCTGCATGTTTCCATTCTGCAGGGGAGGATACAGAGAGAACATTTCTGCCTAAATCTCTAGGGGGCATGCTGTAACTGAGCTAGTGGACTGAAAATAATTAAAGCACTTAAAAGAATAACCTTGACTCCTTCTAACCCCGTCTAACCAAGCTGCTCGCGTAGAGGAATGCAGAGGATAGGCGATCCAGCTAGGCAGTGTAGACGGCGGTAGTGGACTATGCATATTTGTTTGCCATTGATTAAAGCAGAACAGATGGCTTCACAGCGGTCCCACCAAGACCCTGATGTTCCTCAGTTTACATCAGGCTGTAAGGTCAGGAAACTTGCGAAAAGAGAAAAAAGTACCTTGACGCCTCACTGTTACTTTAAACTGATTTCCATGGAAACCCTGTCCTGGCAAGACAGAGGCAGTGATGTAATGCGTAGCATTTGAAAGCAGGGATCTGTAAACAAACATATCTGTCAGCTGCCAACCATGGGTTAAGTGAATTATGGCAGCTGAACTATGCTGTGCAGAGGGCTGTAATTGGCATCTAACTTAAAATGCAGGGATGCTCTTGACCTATTGAAAGCACACTGCGGCATTTTAGGGAGTATTCCCTCGTTGATGACTGTGGAGGATGAGGGTGAAAAAAAAATCATGCGTAACGCCTTTGCATATCTTCAAAGTAAGTCAGCACACAGTCTAAGATAGAGGTGGCTTAACAGGGCAGATATACGCTTATGAGGTTTGGCGGTTCTCCCTGTAGCAAAGAATGCTCCAGAAGGGATGGAAGGTCCCAGCCGGGAGCTTGTCCTGTTTGTCAAGGTCCTGTTGCTTTCACGGGAGCTATTTGGCCTGGCAACATTGGGTTCCATATTTAGGCTGTGCCTCTGCGACAACAGCCCAAGTTATGTAGCCTTTTCTTTAGGAAGTCAGCCTCTGCTGCCGGATCATCAGCTGCACTCTGCAACTCTCTGGTGTTCTCCTCCTTGGTTTTTGAGTTCTTTTGAATTTATCCAAGCACTGTTTTCAAATTGTTGAATTTCATGTAAAAACTGTTTCGCCCCCAAAATCTACACTGGTTACCTCCATGTTAACAACTGTGCATATCATGGGCTGTTGCAAGATTGGGATCCAACTCATAAATATTTTTTCAAATAAAAAAAATCTGGCAACCCAATCTGTGGAGCGGGTCAGATATGATTGAAGGAACTAACCGGTGGTTGAATATTTCATCTCGCTTCACTCTAACCTGTAGTTCACATTTATTGAAATATAAAAGCTGAGCTGTAATTCTTATTACATGTTACATCCAAACTAGATAAATGTCAGATTAATGGAAAAGTAAGGTCTAGGCCAAGTTAAAAGCAATGTTCCTCCCAGCAATGCTGTGCTATCTTGTGGTGCCTCCCAAGGACTCTGCAAGGTGGAGGGGATTAGAGGGGAAGCCTGAGTCATAGCCACTGACAGAGAAATAGATTCAAAAGCTGCGTTACACCTTGACTCTGGCCTACATAGAGGTGACATCTCAATCGATTACATACTCCATCCTCCGAGGCTGCTCTGATAAATTTAGAAGGTGATGGACTTGACACGACGCTGAAGAACTTTTATTTCTGGGGCAAGAATTTCCTTCGGAGTTGGGACACACAGCTCATAGAAAGCCCCCTACCACACTCCTTCTCCATTAGCTATGTCAGGCATCCTATTCTAATATTTCTCTTTCAGTTGAAAGGATCATAAACAAGTTTTGTTTTTAACCTGTCACTAACAACCTGATGCCATGTACAAAAGGTGTGTTGTGTTTTTTAATTTGACATAAATCACTGTGGTAACTGGAGTAATAAATATATGCCAGTCGCGGGGGGAACACAGAGGAATTTCTGTAATTTTCAACGGGTGTTAAATACTAATGAAATGCATATTACAGACTTCCCTGGATGTCTGGTTAAAGAAAAACTAGGTTAATCATACAAATGAGACATCTGGCCTTTTGACAGATCAGTTTGCATCTGGGGCATTAGGGAAATAAGCTGCTTGAGCCTGTAAATATTATCTGGTCTGATTGTGTCCCAGTAAAACACACCCGGCTTCGCTGAGATACTGGTGGCTGCAAGTTCAATGATGCACGCTCTCTGGCCATATTCCTGCTGTGCTGGACTTTGTCAAAGGGTTGTGGGGGAAAAATGTTTTATTATGTTATGTTTTATTTTTTGGTCTTGAAAGTATGTAATGAGTTAGTGTTTAAATATGTGATGCGTATAATTTTTAGAGGAACTTTAACTTTGTCTGTTAAAGATTCTACCTCAGTATAAATGGTTCTGTGACCCACCCTGCTCTTAGCCATGAATATCCGCCTTCAGTATTGTATGGTGTTGTCTAGCCTCCCTCCTTGTGATATATATTGCCCAATAAGTGCAGAACAGGGCAGTCCTGATGGGTCACCTATTGCCACCCAGACATCACAGCAGAATACAAACAAAGGCCTGTAGAGGCCGGCTTCTGTCTATGTTGTCAGGGTAAGTTAATCCAGATCTTGTGAACACACTACACCTACTCCTCACTTAACGACCGAGATACGTTCCTACGAGTAGGTCGTTAAGCGAGGAGCCGCCCCTTACCGATATTTTAAGCGTACTGTACTGATAGTGGGTTTGTGTCAACCATCTTTAGATATTGTTTTAATGTCACCTTTGCACCATTTATAACATTTTTAGTATATTTTTACAATAGTGTTTATACGCGCTGCCGTTTCCATGACCAAAGCTCTCGTACAGTGTCCAGTACAGACTGGTCGGAGAGCTGGTTGTAAGTCCGCGCGGTCGTTAAACAGGTAGGTCGTTAAGTGAGGAGTACCTGTATACAGTTGTGACAAACGGAATGTAAAACCAGAAAATTACAGATAACCCCTATGTTTAAATGGGGATTGAGAAGATAGGAATGTGTGACCAATCAAGGGGCTTAAGGGAAATCCATAGTCAGGAACATGTTCTAAAATGTTATGATTATCTATGCAATGACAGAACTCCTTTGGCTGTTCCTATGGGGGCAGACAAACGTTTTCTCTTGAGCTCAATAAATATCCATTCCGTTGAGAATTCTCATCTGGTGGAAACTTGCATTATTGCCAGTGCGATTATTTTTTCCGAAATGTCAACAGGGTGTTTATGAGACAAAAGGTTGCCCGCGTCTCTAGATTGAAAATCAGAGAGGGGAGTCTCCATCCAACAGGAAGCAGACACTTCTCACCGTTCATGCTGTAGGAAATAAGTAAAATAAAATAACCAGTCCTAGCGTGCCTCTGCCTGCCTTGCCATTACTGCAGGATTGCCGATTCACTCATTCTATAATGACCTTCTTGTAAACCGGAGAAAGAATTTTAAAAATTGTAATTTTTGTTTGAAAAGTTACTTTTCTAAATGTGAATTCTCCAATGACCCCTCCGCCAACTTCACTGACAGATATATATCTTATTACAGGGCTGGCCAATTAAACCACTCAGACATAGCAGGCTGATATTAAGTAGAAGAAATAAACTAAATAAACTAAATAAAAGATTTGTGCAAACAAAAGTGCACTAATCTTATTGAATTCAGCAGAGAATGAAAAGTTCCTTATAATGAAGCCGTATTCCTTAAGATAAAGGAGTGTGGGATTTCAAACGCAAATCTGTCACTCGAGTGTCACCTTTTATTCAGCAACTCTAATTGATTAATCTCAGTTTCACACAGAACTGCTGTCATTACACCCTGCACGGCCCACAGCATTGATGTCCGGCAGCCTACTCGCACATGTTAATCAGAGGGGGTTTCTGGGAGCTCTTGGAACCTGTACTATCCTGTGCTCAGAAATCTTTTAAACTCATGGCAACGGCAAGGCCCCTGGGACTTGGATCAGAGGCTGTGGTGGAGATGACACGGGCTTTAAAGGAGAAATAGCAGTAACAACTCAGCGAGACAAGACATAATGAGTTCACAGTGGGCAAATGGGAAGAAATTGTAAAAAACAAACAAACAAAAAACCCTTCCAGTAGATGCACATCCAGAACACCATCCCTTATCTGGTTACATAGTTCACTTGGCAAAATGCACTTAATGAAAATAAAGCCTTCTTGACCTAATGCCAGTTATGAGTGTTCACCTACACATATGTAGACCACATCCCTTTTGCAGGGGATTGAGGCCTTGTGTTTGTTTAGATCTCATGTCATCTGAGGCCTGAAGGTCAAGTAGTCAGGAGCGATCCAGTCTGTATGTAATTGGTTCGACACTAATTGCCTCTGCACTATATCTGTAGTACCCTGACTTGGAAGTTCACTCAAACCATTGTCTGCACATCACAGTATTAATTTGTTGCACTTCATGTTGTGATTTTGCTGCGCCTGTTTCAGGGATTGTTGGATTGTGTAAAAAGCTTTGCTCATCTCTGTGGGCTGACAGGCCCGGTGTTGCTTGAAAAACAGGTGTTAGCGATGGCAGTTTTTACAGTGAAATGAGCCTGTCCTACAGAGCATTAGAGGGCTCTGTAACAATGGAGAGCTTGTCACAGGGCTGGCTGCACTTCAGCACAGGAGTTCCCTCAGGAGAAAAGCCTCCTTTCTTCCCTCCAAGCTGACAGTGCAGTTCGGACGCTGCTTTTGAGTACGATGAGACTGACCACAGTCCATACAGGCTAATGGTGTATTTCACAAAGAACCCATCTTCTACTTTGTACTAACCAAAATGGCAACGCGTGAATCGGATGGCAATTTTTCTTTTTTGTGTGCAACTGATTGTAGTGAAAAGAGATATTCATCTATTTTTGAATCAGCGAGTGTAATTATTAATAATTATGCCTTGTAGGATTGACAGAATGATCAATGTCCATTATACATGTATCTGAGTCTCCCCAATTGCTTCACTCCACACTGGATATCAGTTCTGAAACTGCTAGGTTACTGAATAAGAGAAGAGTAGAGATTGGTCCTCTGTGCAGGAAGATTCAGAGAATCAAGGATCAGCTGACAACTGCACCCCACATAACCAAGCTTCTGTCAAATTATTCGTAGTAGATGTCAGGATTGATATATTAATGGAAACCACATAATGCCTTCTCATTGTCATCGATGACTGCTGAGATAATGAATATATTACATGACTCACTGTATTCT
>JAOYSI010000448.1:5247-18204 GCA_025775065.1 Hiodon alosoides | reverse complement strand
AATTTGTCCCAATTGGGTGCATCTGCACTTTTTGGTTGTTTTTTTTTTTCCCACCTTCTCCCCCCCCCCCCCCCCCCCAGCTGGAGAAGCCCGTCGATTTTGCAATGCATGCGCGTAGCTCCTCGGAAACGGTTCAGAACGTTGCGTGTGAATCATTTTAAAGGACAAGCGAGGGGAAACCCCTTCTGCAGCAGTGCTGGCATTACGTGCTACCCGAGATTGTTTTTCACACAGGGATGTGTCGGACCCTGATTTAGGACTTGCGCCTTGCATCTGCATTACTGCAATCTGAGTCGCCCTCGGTAATATCGTCCTATGCCGCTTCCTGCTGATTAGGGAGGAGATCGAGAAATGTCTGTACCCTCCTCAGAAAGACCACCACCCCTGTATTTGAGTTTATACATTTGTACAGATGCAAGGCCGAAGAAGAGGGGAGAAGGAGAAATCTGAAAGGTAGCATAACCTTCTCGAGTAGTGAATGCAATCAAGTGACGTTTACAGAAATCAATTTTCTTTGTTGTTGATGCCTCCTGGAGGCTTGAAATGTAATGAGAAAAACAAACCCCAAAATTGATTGCTGATTAACTCTCTAGTGGTCACAGCCCCAAACAGTGTACATGTCTATTGATGGAAAGTGTCTTCTATTGTAGTAGTTTGTACTTTTTTTAGACATGGAGAAGCAGCGGTTGTTTGCCCCCGCCCCTGGCAGATTTTGGATTGTTTTTATAGGTTTCAGCTCCCTCGGTAGTGATTTCTTAAGCACTGACGTAGTGAAGTCATAGTTACAATGCTTTCCTCATTTTATAACTATTCATTATTGTTCCTCCTTCAGAACTACGCTTGTTATTTAAGTTCTTTAAGAAAAGGGGGTAAAAAATCATGAGCATCATGTTCCCTTGGGCTGGGAGATGTAAAGAACTGATTTAACGTCGATGAGGCTCTCTGCTACCACAATAAAGACTTCAGACTGTAACCCTGGATAAATATTTTCATTTAAAAAGAGTATATGTTTAACCCTTTGAGAGGCAGGTTAAACGGGTTTCACAGGCATTGAGTTGTCTTTTTTACACACCTCTTAAGGTGTGCATACTGATAAATCATCTCCTGATCAGTAGTTTTTATCACCAAACAACTCAATAATGTGACCCACGTCATTATAATACTATGCAATCTCAAGAAGCTTTGCAGATGTCAGTGATATTCTTTGATTGTTGGATTCAAAAGCAGCTACCTCTTGTCTTTATGTCCCTTTTTGTTTCTACATCTTTAACTGAGCAGTTTAGCTTTTTTTACATACGTCATTGTTTTGGGTGCGTGACGGCTTCAACTAGGAGAACTGTGATTGGATATAGTTAGAGAAATGGAGAGCTAAATGTTTCCTAAATGAATGCCAAAATAACATGACATTTTATGCTGCTTGAAATTAGTGGTTTGGATAATTTGACGACAAAACATCAGTAATCGGAAGTTAACCCATCATGGCTAGCTAGCCTACATTAGGTAGCTAACCCGGACTTTCATTTGGCTAATACATTTTAAAACCCAATATAATAAGAGAAAATCTTATGTGCGATTTTAACGTTAGGGATGCCAGTAGTAAAAAGCTAACTAGCCTGCTTGATTATGTTTAGCTATGTGGATCTGTCAAACACTTAAAGATCTAACACTTACTGATCTTATTCTAATACAGATTAGAATAAAATTATGAAAGTAAGATGGACAATTTCAGTAGCTTCCGATTTGTGTATTTAAATGGTTAAACTGCCAATGAACTCTGGGTTTAAAGGTCTAGTCGATTACATGTGGATTTGTAGCCTTAACAATAATGGACTACACTAGTTTACCAGTATGCTAGGTTTAAATTATTTGGGGAATTTAAGTTATTTTGTTGTAAAATGTAAACAGCTGTTTTCAGCTGTCATTTAAATTGGTGTTTAACAGGTTGATCTATCGATGGACTGGAATGTTCTCATCTGCCTGCCTAGCTACTTAGCTTGGTATTTAAAGTCATGTGCTAGCATGTGGGGACCGGGCACCGAATGGAGGGTTGGGTCCAAGGAAGCACAAGTTGATTAGGCTTTGACCTGTATTGTTGAGCAAAGTATTAGAAGAGGGTGTTTTTGAGTTCTATTGATACAGTACAAAAGCCTCTGTTTAAGTCAACAGATGGAGTAATGGGCTGTCGGACAGATGAGTGCTGCAATGCGACGTGCACTGCTGATATCTTGTCACATCTTGTCGGCTTGTCAAAATGAAGCGTATATCCCTCTTCAGCGGAAAGTGTTCTGTGTATTCCATGCCGGTGCGCCGTCAGTCTTACTTGGACGAGCCTGATTAAAGCAGAGCGAGGGGTACTAAGTGAAGCCGTTTGGTTAATCCTCCAGCAAGGGAAGAACTGGGATGTGGAGTTGAAAACCGCTCGTAAATTTGCTACTTAAGTTGAAATACAGAAATCTGGAATCTCTTTAGCAAGTCCTCTTTAGAAATGCCCAAAAGAGCTGGAAGTTTAGTATTCTAGTAAACATAGGTTGCTGTTTATCTTGCATTCGGGTAACTGTTTTGCCCTTTCCAAATAACGCTAAAAACAAACTGGATGGAAAACAAACTGGACTGGTCTATGAAGGAGTAAAGTGATTAAAAATGTTTTTTTTTTTTTTATTTAATTTTTTTTAAAGTTGCGATAAGTGGAACTGCGTGCGCACAGATGCGGAGGAACAAAACCAATGCATGCAAAGCTCCCGAGACGGCTTTTTTGCAAAGATGGCAGCTGGCTGTTCATCCCCGTGATAACGGCTCGGCTCGGCTCGGCTGTCTGCTCGCCTGCTACCAGAAGGCGTTTGGCCTTGAGGATAAAAACCTAAGGCAGAGGCAGAAGCGTTCACAGCCACTCTGTCCTTGTACCGATTGATTGCCCTGAAACCTGCGGTCAGGGGGGAAACCGGCGCCGACAGGTTTGAGGGAATATGAGGCGAACAGAAGCTGCGCGTCGGCACGCAGGACGACAGCCTTTTTATTAAAGAAGAGCCGCACTCAGCTCTTCCCCGCTCCACGGTGTCGAGCGCTAGGAGAAGACTGCCCCTCAATGTCAGAGCTTTTCAGAACCTCACTGCGAATCACGCAGGGGTGCCATCTCCACTGTCACATGTGCTACCGTTTCAAAAGGGTTTTACCCTCTCTGCATTATGGTCTGCGACAGTTCTCTTCCCTTGGGCAGTCAAGGTTGTAACATAGGCCCTTTTTTTATTTTTGTACATAAAATTAGTTTTCAATGTACATCAGACATGTGGCGTTTGTCTGTAGGCAAAGCTATTCAAATTTTTTTTAGTCTGACCCTGTACTGTAAGGAAAGCAAGCTGTACAGCCATCATATTTCCAGGATGACATGGACTAATTATATTTGGTATTGAAGTGTAAGGTCATCTAGCTATTGTGCACATCATACACTTTCACTCTTACACTAACTGTAGTCTAAGCCATATATTTAACTGCATCAGTATGTCGTAAGGGGTCTGTAAATAGCTGTGTAATTTTAAACTAATGTTGTTTGTTAACCCTGACGAGAGATGTTTTTTGGGAACGATGTGTGTAGCGATGTACAAGGGTTCTCACAGGCGTTATCAGATCCATTATGCAAGAACATGTCTGAATTGCTGCATGTCAAACTAAAGACATCTAGTTTGTCTGGCCAGGTCCTCTGACAACCACTGCACTAGTGAGCTGGCTCGATCCTGGTTACAAGAATTGTAGCCATGAAAAAGTGTCAGTTAGCGGCCAGACAGTTTACCCAATCGCAACCAGAAAGATATCAGTTACTAATTACCTGCCGTGTTTCCATATCCTGATGGTTTATTGCACATTCCAAAAGAAGTCATAAGCTATTAGTGTAAATGTTTGCATGGAGATATTTGATTTGTTTGTAGACGGTCCCTAAAACTAAGCAATGCAATCACACTTGAGCATTGTTTTTAGTGGCGGTAGCAAATATTTAGCATGGAGTGGTGGATTAAACTGTAGCAGAAAGGCTTGTGATTATTTTAAATGAACATACCCATAAAACTTGTATAGCTGATATATACGTTTTAAAAACTTGACAAGTCCAGCCAGTGAATCGCTATCTTGAGGCACCCTCTAAAAATAGGACGGCTGGATGAGGGCTGCAGAGAATCATACTGGTTGTATATGAAGCTGTTAAGAACAGCTTCTCCTAAATTGCAGTGTTTTTGTTGGTTATTTACAGAATTGTGGCTTTCACTATTTCATTGAATTTAGGGTTAATTTTTGATGCACCAAAACTTTATTGTATTGCTGACATCCCATTCTTTAAAAAATGTCTAGGCTATTTAAACTTTATACAAATAAGATATTATCTTTATCATTTACACCAGATTTAGCTTAGTTTTTAAAATTCAGGCCTACGTAGTTTATTTGGACTGCAGAATGAAAGGCAGAGCAGGGGCTTGGTAGGAATGTTTGCTCACTTTATTTGATAGGAGACGTGTTGCCATGGATTTGCTCCTGGGGAAAGAAGAGCCAGGCGTCACTTTAGGCAGACCTTTTGGAGGTAGCTTTTTGTGTTTGTTGAGGTTTTACGTTTTGTATCATTTAAGCAAGGCATGTAGATTTTGTTACATTCTCTTTTACTTTCTTTAAATGGCTCAGCCTTTAGT
Organism: Hiodon alosoides; assembly: GCA_025775065.1. Taxonomy (NCBI): domain Eukaryota; kingdom Metazoa; phylum Chordata; class Actinopteri; order Hiodontiformes; family Hiodontidae; genus Hiodon; species Hiodon alosoides. The sequence goes on along the minus strand of JAOYSI010000448.1, from coordinate 13,537 downwards.
TTTTGTGATTCTGGCTGCCTGTAGGTGATGCATTCACTACGTCACACACTTTGTATTGGCGGTCACAACACCAGCTAGATTTTAAAAACCTTCAAAAAAAAAAAAAAAAAAATATATATATATATATATCTATCACACACACACACACACACACACACACACACGACATGGGCAGTGTTTCTGCCCAAATGAAGGACCATAACATTGTAAAAGCCCGCCACAGCTCCGATGACTTACAGTCAAATGAAACACTTGACAGGGAAGGCAGGTAAAGCAAAACCAACAGCACCCATCTGTTCTAAAAGCCTCTCCTTTTTGATCCAGCCATATATATTTAATGTGTTCGCTGATCTTCCTTCCGCTTTTAAGAAGCGACAATGATTGAAACCTGGTCATCTGCATGAGAAATGTCCCTCGAGATCTCACTGGTTCGATAATTAAACTGACTTCCTGCCTCTCAGGCTCTTGCCTGTGTTCCCTTCAATCTTGAACAAAAGAAGCACTCTTTGATCCCTACACGGGCTCCTTGCACTCGACATCTTGGGCTGCTAGAGGAAAGTTACTGTTAGATTTTTGGGAGAGCCATCCGTTGCGGTCCAACTTCCTTACACGGCTGTTCAGCCTGATACTGCTAACTCACCCTGCTTCTCCTACAAGGAAGACCAAGTCATTCTGCGTATGAAGTCGATTGTTTTTTTCGACCTTTGATCGCTGGAGTTTGTTTTTTTTAAATGAAGAATTATTATACGGGGTAATTTACGGGTAATTGGGAGGCCTCACTCCATGCCAGGCCCCCAGCCCACTTGGCAGCTGCTGTAGTGCGATCTCTGCCCAGAAGAAAGCGGGACCGAACTCTCCTGCGCACCCTGAAATGAATTACATCTTCGGCAACAGCGCCCTGTACCACCCCAGAGCGTGCGGCAGCCCTGCCGGGTCCAGGACGAAGCAGCGGTCCAGGCCAGGTTGCGATAGCGGAGAGCTGCCCTCCCGCTCCTCCCGCTGGCGACGGCTCCTGGCTCTCTTCAACCAGCGCAATGCCTTCGCAGACTGCATCGTGGCGGGAACCCGCCAGGTACGGCATTCACTCCATCCTGCAGCCTTGGGTCTGTGCATGCGTGGCGCCAGTGTTCACAGGTGCACTTTTCAAAGTCCATTTGAGGGGCTTAGCCCTCTAGATTTCTAAGGGATACCACCTGCTCTTTATATTTTTCCTGGATTGACTGCTTTTGTGTAGATTCTACATCTGAGTCTTCATCGGCCTTTGGACAGAATACAGTGTTTTTACTCCTTATGACAGTTGTGATTAGTGTTGTACAAAACATGCTAACTTATGAGAAAGTGTCTGGAAAGACAAATGGCCAACACCCAGTAAACTGTGTGTGAAATCATCAGACTACGCCTGTAAATGGCATCCTCCGAAAGGGTAACCAGTTGTTTTTGTTGAATAAGTTTCAAGCTTGAAATTGGGATTCCCTCAGCCCTTATATGAAATTGTTGCAGTGAAATTAGACAATTTTGGGGGGAAGAATTGTCCTATGTTGCTTTGGAACAATTTGGTGGTCTTGGTTAATAAAAAAGACTTTAAAAGTCTACATGAATTAACGTAGTAAAATGTTGCAGAATCAGGCCTGTTGTCATTTAAAAATACATCCACAAAAACCGTTCATAAAACCTTTAATTCTGTGTCTTTGATCTCCCAATTTCATCTTTAGACCTTAATTATTAACCTGAAATGTAACCACCTTCCTATAGAACCAAATTGTCTGTAAATCCGTCGAGATAATGAACATTATTGCAGTGTGATGAATAATAGCTGTCGTAGCAGAATCCTCAGTCTATTCAGGTTAATTGCTATCAGGTCTGTGCTGGTAAAAGCAGCTGATGTTGTATTCTGTTTCAGCATAGCACTGTAACCCCAGACTGATATAAGACCTGCTGCCTGTCAGGAAGCATCCAAATATAATGAATAAAATGCCAACTGAATGGGACTAAAATGAGCCAACTGAATGGGACTGAAGTACAGGTTTTTGACTGAGGGTGGTGATGCATCGGAAAGCGATCGTTCTCGGTCATTCGCTTTACATCCTGGTAGAAAGTCAGGTTCGCAAAGGGCTGCGATAAACAACCAGAGGTTTAGTTGCCTGTCATCTCAGCTGAAGATAAGGCTCAAAGTCCAGTGAATGATTTCTATATATCTTCATCTTTTTCCTATGACCCATTATCCTGCTGGAAATATCCATCCATCCACAAAGGGCTGACCATAGCCATGCAGTGAAACTCCTGGTCAGCAACAATATTTAGATACGGTCTGCAGACCCGAAATGAAAATCACTCCCCACACCATTATACAAGCACCTGTAGTCTATAACGTTGACAGCAGGCAAGTTGGGTCCGTGGACTCGTCCTGCTAAAATCCGTCGTCGGGATTCGTCGGACCAGGTGATGTTTTTCCACTCAATTGTCTCGTCTGCTGCAGTAGCCCATCTGTGACGAAGGTCGTGGAGTTGGGTGTGTGAAATGCCGTTGTGGACACCGTTGTTGTCCTGAGCTGTCATTTTCCGGTTTGTGGCCCGCCTGTTAGCTTGCTCGATGCTTGCCGTTCTCCTTCCGCCTCTCTCTCATACATTTGGCCGTTTTCGTCCCCTACTCAGCTGCTGGCTGTGCGCCTTCCACCAACGATACCTCGAACGTTCAACAGTAACCCAATACCTTCGATGCCTGTTTGTCTGCTTTATATGACAAGCCACAGCCATTGTACTCGCTGTCTGTAGTGATCCATTTTCATAAACGGGTTGGTGTACCTAATAAACTGGCCGCTCTGGGCATTGGGGCCTTTCATATGTGTGTTTGAAATTCAAATGGTAATTAAACGCAAGTTCGGTCGGAATTGTCAAATGTGAATCAGGTTCTGATGCAATATATTGCAAATGGCTGCTACAGTTGTTGTTATAAAATAATACTCAATAACAGGCTGTCGAAGTGCTTGTAAACTGAAACTGTAGCTAGAAATATGGGATGCAGGTTTCTGTTGAATTGCATATTTTCATGAATAGCCTACTTAAACTGGGTTTAATTATTATTAAGCTGTTATTTTATGCTTTTGGTTTATATGTAAGTGTTACCAGGCCATTAAAAAACCTGACATGCAAGATAACTTTTCGAATGCGTCTTTTAATGTGAGACCAAGTTTGCACCATGTGTGGTCTTTGTTGGTAGATGATGGCCCTCTTATGGTGGTTTAAAAATACTTGTAGCTATAGTGGAGTTTTTAAAAAATTTTTTAATATGTATATATTCAAATACATTTGAACGTTAACATTTTGAATTCAAATGTTTAAATATAAATCTTTTTGGTCCAGATGGCAGCGCTTGGATGTGTTATTTTAATATCCAAGTCACATATGAAGAGCTGACAACTTACAACAAAACTGAAGAACTGACAGTGTTAATCAGTGCCGTGCACACACATAGACGCACTCAAGGGCAGGGGGTAAAACAAAAAAGGGCATTGCTGAACCCCCCTCCCCCCCAATGTGAAACGGGCAGGGGCTGGAGAGTTGGTAATTTCATGCCCAACATTTCCTTTTTTTTTAAATTTCCTTTTTAATGTATTTTTTTGGGGGGGTGCTGAGGGTTTTGCCAAAATAATGGGCTTGCCCCCCCCCCCACTCTAAATATATTAATGGCCATCTGATTTGTGCCAGAAACACTATTAAATTTGGGAGGCAGACTTAAGACTCCAGATGGAATCCGGTTACAGCCTCCCATCAATAATTCTACAGTATCGCTTCTCTTTCGGGACGCTGTTATTGAAAGTGGTGTTTTTGAAAGCTCTTAGACGTTCTTAAGATGTTGAGATTCAGATAAAGAAGTTTTTTTTTTTTCCCTGGGCTGACTTGGTGGTTACTTAAAAATAAAAACAAGTTGTACTGTGTAAAAAATGCAATCCGTATCATTTTCTTAAAATTGATAATGGCTTCGTTGTGAATGTAGGTTTGGTTCTCAGTACCGATATCAGTCTAAATCACTGGAGATGCCATCACCATGGCTTGTAATAAGAGCAAGGGCTAAGCATTCTTCTAGCGGCTGATAAAACCGTGTTAAGGGTTGTCAGGTCTAACTTGCATCTACTATGAGGTTTGTGACATTAGGGACATAGTCTATTTGTAAATCAAAATAATGTTCACATGAGCATCCTGTAGGTGGCAGTGACAGATACTGGTGAATACTGCATTTGTCCTCGATGCTGCTCTAACACTAGGGCTGTTTATCACAGAAATAAATGCTTATCACAATTCACATTCGCCAATGTTCACTCACTCATTAAATGGAATAGTAATCTAGAGGCTGCACTAATTATGACTGTCCTTTTGAAGATCCTGACAAACGAAGCTTTTTAAAAATTCACTGCATTTTATTTTGGTTTTAAGGCAAAATCTCGCTTTTAAAAACGCAGACATACTGAATTGTTAAAATATTTGAACACATATGAATGTTTCTAAACCTTTACTTTTTGTCCTTCACCCCTGTAGAACCTTTTTTTTTTGTGTATGATCTGTCTCCAAGACATAATTATTTGCGTAAATAAGAAAGCCTTTCAATAGTCTTCAGTCTTCAAGTGAACCTATTTTTTCATCGATCGACGTCTTAAGTCAGCGTCTAAAGTGTAGCTTGAGGCGTTGTAGGAACTAATAGCAGTAGCATCCAGTGTATGCAACACATACTGAACCATGACGTGTTTGTGTGTGTGAGAAAATAGTTCTGCAAAATATTACACTTGGCATCTAACTCGTTTACTATACACATGGGAAACAATATTGGAATTTCTTTTTTTTTCTCCTATGGGTTAAAATGCAGAGTCAATATTCAGAGTCCAATAGAGGTTTGAGTGGAATTTGGGTCAACTATCTGTTTAGACCAAGGCTGCGCTTTTCACTCTGTCAGATTAAATATTGCAAGCTTTTTTTCTCTCTCTCTTTCGCATGTCCTGGGGTGCATGGCAATATCTGGTTCATTCATTAGTATAGTGAGGACTGTTGAATAGCGAAAGCGGAGTTGAATAGGAAGAAAAGGCTTTTGGGCATTACCTTTTCCTCCCCTTTCATTCGGCTGACATACCTCTGTACAATATGAAGACCCTTCTCTCTCAGCTTGTCACTTAGACATGATGATGTTTTACAAACATTAGAACAACCAATGCCAGAATCGGAATCCAGTATAAATTCTGACTGCTTCCCAGTTATTAACGGCAGATATCATTGTCAGTATGTTTCACAATTAGTTAATGGCTTTGGCTTTCATAGCACATCTGACGTCTCAACTCAGGAACCAGATATGCTTTTCTTAAATTCAAATTGGTATTTTTTATGTGGGGTCACATGATCCCTAAAACCAACCTTTTCTGAGTGGTGTTGGTATTGATATTCCAGTATGTCACTTGGCAGTCATTGGAACGATTTAAAGATTCATTTATTGTTGAACCCGTTTTGTTTTTATTTGAATTATCTAATGTTTTTTTTTGTTTTGTTTAGTCTAGCTTAGCAGTTATCTTAAAATCTCTTAAAATAATGAGTTTAGGGCATCCGTGGTTTTCAAGTTTAGGTGCTCAACCTCTAGAAATGTTTTATTTTATTTATTTATTTTACTTTTCTCTTTAGCTTGTCGCTAACACCTTCCTCGACAGCAAAATTGAGATGCCTTTTTTTGATTAACATTATTTAGGAACCAGAATTCTCTGGTTCTCCTATTTGTATTCTAAGAGCAGTTGTTTACAGCACGTAAGCCAACTCTTCACTGAGGACTTACCATTCCATCAAAGGATTTGAAGGAATGGTAAGTAAGGCAAATTCTATTATTGAGGCTGAATGTGGGACTGAAGGTTGTTCAGTTTTAACACAAAGTGAATATATGTATGAGGCACTGCTGTGCCTCAGAAGTGAGTAACATTTTATGTCACAATCTAGTTTTGCGCTAGTGAACATTACAGGGACACAGGAACTGTGGTGCGAATAAAGAGAATTAATAATTCTGTGTTCTATTGAACAAACATCTCATTTGTTTTTATGTTATTTTTTTCATTAGCTGATTTAGCTGTGTTTTTTTTTTTTTTTTACTCAAGTTATAATCAAATTTAAACTTGTCTAGACCTTCGATGTTTCGAAGAGGTGGACTCGTATCACTGCCAGTTCCACACATGTTCATTAACTATTGGTTCAGTGGGGGGGTTTGTGGTCTATATACTCTTTTTCTTTAACCTCATTTACGACTCGCCTCTTAAAAAGTCGATCTGTAATTGTTCAGTCTCCTATTCCGTTTGGCCTCAAGGTGTTCGCTGATCTGTAGAGAGCCTCTACCATTGTGTTCAACTGAGTGGGTATTATGTGAAGCACAGCGTGGTGTGGTAGACACTTCACTGCTACCGGAGGAACACTGGCTGGACCTGATGAGTATGTGACTGGACGTGACACAGGCTGTGCCCGTCTCGTAAAGTGACCACCTGGAGGTAGACCTTTCTAGTCTACTTCAATACCAGTTCTACTATATGGCCGACATTGTTCAATAACCATGCTCAGGGTCACTGCTAATATTTATAAAAAAGCGATATAAATCTTTCAATAACAGTCAGGACTTCATGAAGCGCTTTTAAATGAAACTTGTGTCCGCATGCTAATTTGGTCACCCATATTGGAAACAGAGCAGTGCATTGATTATTCATGCCTGGAAAAAAAAATGACTCTTTGCTGTCATGTGCAGTGCCCATTCAAGCTCATTAATTGGCGAGAGAGAGTGAGGCAGGATGAGAGAGGGGGAGAGAGAACTCACAAACAGGGATAGCGCGAGCAGAGGGGGTTGGTTCCAGAGGATAGGATTGGATTTATTTCCTCTGTGTTTTCTGTGCGTCTCTCTCCGGAACGCGGCGGACAAAGGGAACACCTTAATGGTGCAGAATCGTTTTTTGTCAGCCCGGAGAGCTGTCCGACCCGCTCCTCGCTGTCTAAAATGAGCACTTACTATCACAACCACGAGCACTGCTGTGAGGCTGCCGAGGATCGTGAAGGGGGCCTGAGTAAGACTGCCGGCCACCCCCGGATTCACCAGAGACTCCAGAATTCTCACCCCCAGCTCGCTCAAATCCAGAAGCAGCAACATCGACCGCTTCAGCATCAGTATCAGCAGCGTCAGCAGATTCAGCTTCAGCACCAACATGACCATCAGCTTCAACACGAGCATCAACATCAACATGACCACCGGCACCAGCACCAGCACCTGCACCAGCACCCGCACGCTCACCCAAACCGTCAGTCCCTACAGAGCTCCCACAGGTACTACAGCTCCTGCACCCTGCCTGCCTCCTCCAAAAGCAGAGGGAAATTCACTAACCTCCGGGACAGTGTCAAAAAGAGCCCCACCAACAGCACTGCCAAAGTTAAAGCTACTAGCGGTTGGTGGTCAGACAATTCGTGGGCCACCCTTTCTTTTGACAAGGTACGTTTTTCTGGCTGTTTGGAAAATAAAAAAACAAAACAAAAACCACAGCGATATGGTTTGGTCTGTATAGTTTTAGCTTTAAAGTATTAAGTGCTCGGTTTGATGGTATTAGGGCAATCTTTGCATTACTTCAGTTTATAAAGAGTTCTAGGTGTCAGGGTTTAGCGACAGTGGATTTAAGTGTTTAGTTTGAAAGGGAACTCCTTGTAGTATGAATTACATGAGTTTAATTTATGTGATGAGTTTGGGACGGCAAGCTTCTTGTGAATGGCCTGCACGTGAGACGGTGTGTTTTGTGAACAATGTCATATTTGTTTGCCAAAGCATGCTGCTCTGCACTGTAAACACTCAGTTAGTGATATTTTTATCTGTACAACGCAGTTGTTTAAGTTTGCCATACAAAAGTAGTTGCATCTGCTGAATTTGTCATAAAATATATTTAAAAAAAAATATTCTAATGTTTAATTAGACATTAGTGAAGCGTCAAAAAAAACAAGCTTTTGATCAATACTAGTGATTTTTCTAATGATAATCTCCTGTTGTGCCATGGGTTCACAAATCATCTGTCCATCAGAGTTAAAGTATAGTGAAAGCGCTTCATAGATACTGCCTTACATAATGGGCCCTGGTAATCGATGAGCATGTGTAAAATGTAGCCATCAGCTTGCCGTTTGAGACAGTTGACACATTTTGAACTGTGCGTTTCTGCTGGGGGGGGGGGGGGGTACGCGTGACAGAACAGAAATGCAGAGCCAGAATTCTTTGGTATAAATAAAAGTGCAGAAAGAACCCGGGGCATTAA
>JAOYSI010000447.1:0-11126 GCA_025775065.1 Hiodon alosoides | reverse complement strand
TTTCCCATCGCGGGTACTCATCACCCTCACACGGTCCCCCGATTTCCTATCGCGGGTACTCATCACCCTCACACGGTCCCCCGATTTCCCATCGCGGTTACTCATCACCCTCACACGGTGCCCCGACTTCCCATCGCGGGTACTCATCACCCTCACACGGTGCCCCGATTTCCCATCGCGGGTACTCATCACCCTCACACGGTCCCCCGATTTCCTATCGCGGGTACTCATCACCCTCACACGGTGCCCCGATTTCCCATCATAGCTACTCATCACCCTCACACGGTCCCCCGATTTCCCATCATAGCTACTCATCACCCTCACACGGTGCCCCGATTTCCCATCCCGGGTACTCATCACCCTCACACGGTGCCCCGATTTCCCATCCCGGGTACTCATCACCCTCACACGGTGCTCCGATTTCCCATCCCGGGTACTCATCACCCTCACACGGTGCTCCGATTTCCCATCATAGCTACTCCTCACCCTCACACGGTGCCCCGATTTCCCATCGCGGGTACTCATCACTCTCACACGGTGCCCCATTACTCATCATAGCTACTCCTCACCCTCACACGGTGCCCCATTACTCATCATAGCTACTCCTCACCCTCACACGGTGCCCCGATTTCCCATCATAGCTACTCCTCACCCTCACACGGTGCCCCGATTTCCCATCATAGCTACTCCTCACCCTCACACGGTGCCCGTCGCGGCAGAATGAGGGACCAGGAGTTCTAGATGCAGTATGCTTCACCCCCCCCCCCCGGCCCAGCTATAGTCTGGAAACCTAATGGCCAACTCGCTGATAACTCTGTTAAGTCTGTGAAGCATTGCATCCAAAACAGTTACAGTCCAAATCCTAAATGCAGGTTGACATGAGACATAAGCATGCTTTCCAACTAAGCCACCCCGGGTAGCTGCCTCTTTTAGCAGCGTCAGGAAAGAGAGTTTTATCTTCCCCAACACAAGCCGTTCTCAGTTTTGTCTCATTACTCATCATGCTCACACTGGACAGATTCATCTCAGATGTTTATGTTCCCGGTCTGATGTTGAACATCCAAACATCAGTAAAGGTCATCGATTCTGTCAGAATTGGTATTGGTCTACCAACTGGAATTCAGATTAAAGGGGCCAATTCATTAAAAAACATGAAGCACTTTAGCCTGAACTTTCAGTAAATCTTGCATATGAATAAGCTAGTCCCTCCAAAAATTACATTCCCCCAGCCAAATTTGCCACAGAATTCAGCAGAATAAGGCACTCTTTTTTAATAAAAATAAAATCAAATCTGTGGTACCAGATATATAACAAATGTTTGGAAATTGAGCACGTTTTTCCAGAACTGTTGCTGCACATTTGTTTCTGAAATTTTTTTTTTGTGGTTTTACATTTAGTGACGGTATCATACATGTATCTTACCTTATAATCGGTTGGTAGAGGCTAAAACAATAGTAAAAGTACTAGTACATTTTGTTAAGGTATTTTCTTTTGATGTTTTTTTTTCTTTAATTCAAGAAAAAATTCTGCATATTACTGGGGGGAACTAATAAGAGGAAAAAAAAAATTCTTCTCTATTAAATGGGATAAAAATTGATTTAAATTGTTACTGAAAGCTCAGACCAGACCATTCTGGCTCTGATCAAATTACCATCTTACTAAAGTGAAATTCTTCAGAACTGAGGATCTTCTTTCAGCAATTGTACATTGAAGTCCTGGGGACACGTTGTTTCCGGCGCTGCTAGCGGAGTTTGAGCGGAGCGCAGCGCTGGGACTGGTTCTAACCCTTTCTACCCCCCTGTTCTGCACCATCAGATCTCGCTGCTGAAGCAGAGCCTGGAGATGCAGCTGTCCCAGTCGCAGAATTCTCTCCAGCAGCTGCAGGCCCAGTTCAACCAGGAACGGGAACACCTGAGCCAGCAGCTCCAGGAGTTGGAGCTGGAACACCAGCGCCACCAGAACAGCCTGCAGGAGGCGCACTGCTGCGCCATGCAGGACCTGGAGGAGGCGCGTCAGCAGGACCTCAAGGTGCCAGCGCTGCCCATACCCTCCCACTACGACCTGGAACCTCCTCCTGTCAACCGGCCCCTCCCGCGAAACCTCCCCACCCCACACTTCTCCCCTCTCGCAGCCCCTCTCTGACTCTTTGGTGCACTTCTGGCCACGCCCCTTTCCAAGCCTAGTGTCCAAAAACCATTTGTGCTGAAATATTTTCTCTTTGAACGTCCAGTTTTTTCCTCTGCTATGGCTATAATCAGTGCCAGGAGATTTTCCTGTTGGCTGGGCTGCTGGATAAAGAGGATAAAGCTAAATGACCCCATAACAGTCAGTGCAAAGCAGCCGAATTCGTACCCAGGCAAAGAAGGTTGCATTAGCAGAGAGTGAAGAGGCTCTTTGGTGGCAGGAAAGGGGTGTTTAGAGTGAGTGAAGAGAGGTGTCAGAGGTCTAATGAGGGAAACCTCCACTGACACGATACCACTGTACTCCGTTATCCTAAGTGCTACTTAACGATATTGGGGCAAGTTGGCTCAAGCACAGAGTAATTTAGCGAAAACAGACTCTAATGGCAGCGGTGTCTAAAGTCTGCCTGGGCATGGTGTCGCACCACTAAGTCCACTGTATTGCGTTCAGTGCCCAGCTTATTAAGTAAACCCATCCAGCAAACTGAAAACCGGCTGTCATGTTACCGGAACCATTCTGAGACAATACATGCTTTGTGAGGTGGCGTTTTGCCCATTTGCCTGCTCTATATTCAAACTCACAGCTGGATCGCTCACTGGAGCAATCCCAATTCCAGTTCATCATAAAGACGGGCTTGCTTATTTTTTTTCACATCTGCATAATTCATGTAATGTGGAGAGTTCTCTCTGCATGGCTAATGAAGCCACATCACAGTTTTCCTCACACTAAAAAGCGCAGCTCAAGTTTGAGCCCAAACTGGGAGTCTTGTTAAGCAAGGGAATGGCTTGGTTGATTTATTCAGTGCTGTTTAATAAGTAAACGTGCGCTGTTCGAGTTCAACGTGCCGTTATGTTAATGACAGCAAGACTGTAGTCTTTTTGTTTTGTTTTTTTCCACAGGTTGTCAAAGACTGGCAACCATATTCCAGAACTGGGGAGAACTTCACCATCCTCTTGAAAATAATTACGTATATATTATTTATTTATAAATCTTTCTCCCGCGTCATTTTCCATCCAGTGCACTTAATTGGGAATCAGCTGCGTTCTGTCACCATGAAGCAGTTTTAAATGAGATTTCTGACATGGTACTCACCGTCCTAAGGCTCAGGATGACAGCCAAGGCCTGTGAGTCACCGCTGGCCGGGCGACCAGCGGGGGTAAGGCACAGGCTCGGGGCGATTTCCTGAGAATCTGGCAGCTGGAAACGTTTCCAGGAACACATTCGTTTTGACCTTTACATCCCCGGGCACAGGGCAGTCAAAATAATCCATATATTTTAAAAAACATACTTAATAAGAAAGCAAAACAGACCCTCTATCATGGCCCACTAGAGGGCTTTCCTACTTTATGGAATGTGACAGTGATGAATGGGGGAGGGGGACATCTTTATCACTTTTTCCTTCTGGGCGCACTGCCACGGGTCTGGGCAGAAGGGACCCCTCTCCACACACGCCTCAGTCATCTCACAAGGCAAGCGGTCCTCTCGTGTTCCCCTGTCCGCTACACCGTCGGCGGAGAAGGTGATTGGTTTTTTGTTTGCTTGCGGCTGGGGAAGTCGGACCACGGCGCGGCCGCGGCTGAACCGGTCCCTCGCCGCAACACGTGTTTTTCTCACGACTAAATTAGCAAGCGGGTATTGACCACATGTGTCGCCGCGGACATTTACCAGGTTCCAGCCTCGTGGCTTGGGCGGGTGGAGACTGACATCTATTTATCCTCTCGCGCATTGGGAGTTAGCTGTAAACTGCCCCCAGTGAACCAGCAGCAGTTTTTATGTGAGATTTCATCATCTGGGTGTGTTGATGATACGGCACGCAGTAGGAATGTGTTTTTTCACCTCCGCAGGAATTGGCCAGTGCTGCCACGAGACACTCTTAAGAGGGGGGAAATCGTAACCCCACAACTACACAATCCGCAGTGGGGGCCCAGACAGTTATCTTGCCTGCTCTGGCTTGATCATTTAGCTTCCACGCAGAAAGTTCTCCGTTTACCGCCGACGGGCCCGAAACAGCAGGGAGTATCATGCGGAGGTGTTGATGCTTGATTTGAGCCTCCAGCCCTTTGGTGTACGCACTTGCTCACGTCTATTACACGGCCCGGCCCTGAGACTCAAGCAGATCGACCCCCGCGTCAGGGTTTGTTTCCCTGCGTCAGATCTGTTCTGTCTGTGGGCTACGTCTGGCGAGGGAGCCAGGCCCCTGGCCTTAGGTTTTTTACCACCAGCATCGTTCTTTATGTTGCTCTTTTCCGAGAGCTTTCCACGGAATCATTTTCAGTTTTTCTCGCATGTTGGCCCAATGTTGTTTTGATTGATTTGACTCATTGGTGCGGCGTAACTGATTGCCATTAATCGCCTCATGTCCACGAATCTCGGGTTGTTTGATGGATCCCCTCACTTGGAGCGTAGCGGGTTTTTAAAGCCAGTCTTACGTCGCCTTTTTCCGCAGTCGGATTTGGATACGGAATCAACACATAGGTCCGTCTGAACAGGAGATTAAAGCTTTACGCCGATAAAAGTGTTAGCCACATGCTACTTCTTGCCTTGTTAACATCTCGTCTTCAATCTAATTTGGAGGATCGTCATTTGTTCTTGACGTTTTGAAGTGCTTTGCTGGGTATCACTGGAGAAAACAAATAGGATTCAAAAATCCATAACAATGGTCTGAAATGCTTAAGTGCTTGTTGAGTGTGTTATAGTTTCTGCATTCAGCTTTAGCGTCCGGTTTTGACTCATGGGTGAGTCTGTCTGGGTGGCCGCTGCTTGCTCTTGCGTCCTGGGTCAGGAAATGTTCCCGTCTTTCAGCAGTGACCCGTCCACTTACACGGGTGCGGTTGGCCTGTTTTTCAATGACCGGCTTACTTTAACGGGGTGCGATACCCTCTCTCACGCATCACGCGTGGCTGGGCCCTCCGACCTCGCCGCTGACGTCTGTCCCCTCTGTGCAGGATCTGGAGGATCGCTTGCGACAGCAACACCACGTGGAGCTCCAGTCCCTGAGAGAGGCCCACCGCCAGAGCCTCGAGACCCTCAAGCAGCAGTCAGAGCAGGAGCTGCAGACTCTGCGCTTCGAACTGGAGGACGAGGGCAAGGCCATGCTGGGTAAGGTCACCACGAAAGAGCGGGTTCCCCCCGTTCTTCACCGAGGCATCCGGAGTGCCCTGGAATCCCACTCACTGCTGGTAAGCGCACCGAGATCAGGAGAGCCGTGATGATCAGATGGAGGTTATTGGAAGGGGCCCTTTTTCCACCATAAATAACCAAGACTGCTGGTAACCGTCAGCTCTCTCCTCCAGCCTCTCTGCGCTCGGAGCTGAACCACCTCCACGCCTCAGCCATCGAGCATCTGCGCCAGACGCACCAGCAGGAGACTGCCGCCGCCAAGCTGGAGCTGGAAGCCGCCATGGAGCAGAGCCGGCAGCAGGTTAGCCCCACATCTGTCCCTGTCACCTGGGTGGACCTGAGTCCCCCGCACCCCGAGCCTGGTGGTGGCTCTGGGGCAGCGCTTTAGTCACCTGCCTGTGGCCAGGTAGTCTGCAGCTGCTCAGGGGGTCAGTTTAGTTTTTGTAGGCAGCAGTAGCTCAGAAATCATGTATATTTTCATAGGAATTCAGTGAGGAAAATATTTGAAAGGACAAGTTGGCCACGATGACGCAAATTGAGACGTATAATAATAATGTACATTTTTTTTTCCACTGTCTCTTTTATGTTTTTTCATTTGATGTGTTTCTTTTGAAACTCTTGGCAATAAGCAGACAAGAAATTAGCATAGCTCAGTAAAAGTTAAAAAAAGCGTTCGTATAAACACATCATAAGGTCACGTCACAACTACACGCACTTTGAGAAATACAGTTTTAATTCAGGGTTAGGGTTTAAAATTTCTCTGAAAACAAATTTGGATCAATCTATATTTCATTTGCACATATAAATGTCCACATTATGTGTATCCTTACGGGGATCCTTGGTCAACCAAAGCCATTGCCGGGTCCTAGCCTCTAGCAGAAATAAAACCCTTAGAAAGACTGGTGACTAATGATGAGAGAGTAAAAAGAAAAACAAAACCCAGTAATCTGCTCGCCCTGGATCTCGCTCTTTTTCTGCTCATTTGTGTATGTACAAAATGGGACTCCAGGCGATGGGGTTACATATGCCTCAAAGGGCTTTGAGAGCCTTCAGAGGCTGACTGCTGATTCCTTTCTCATGGAAACTGGACCAACGAACCCTGGCGGAGCCCCCACGGACCTGAGCGTCGCGCGCAGGACCGCCACCGCCGCGGAGCGTAACGGGCTGTAACGGACGGAGCGTAACGGGCCGCCTCCAAAGTAGCGGAGCTGGCAGAAATCCGCCACGGGCGCCACTGTGATTTTTTTACACGACACCCGGATGAGGAGCGCCGGCGCAGCGGAGCCGAAATGTTTACCAGAGGGTTTCACATGTAAAACACGCAACACACATTTGAACATAAACACAAGTATTACACGGGAATAACAATCTGTAAATCTATTCATTTATTTAGCCGTTAACATTTGTATCTGCCTCGAACAAGGAGAAAAACCTTTAAAGCTGAGTTGCCTTTATCCTGGGCACAATAGCAATGGAGGCTACTTTCAGTTTCAGTTCTTCGACAGGAGGGTGATTTGACATCCACGATGATTTGACAGTCGGATCGTTTGCCGATTTTCTCTGTGCTAAACAGCGCCTCCTGGTGTTGTGCGGTTAGAAGGGCTGTGTTTTCTGCAGTGTGGAAAACCACTGGTGGCTTGAGATTGATTGGACTGGAGAGTGTGTAAGATGTGTGGTGGCAGAGGGGGATAAACTGGGGGTTCCAAATTAGAGAGGAAGTACAGAATTGCTAGTTATTCCAAATTTCATGACTGGAAAAAAAAGTTCTACCTTTCCCATAAACCCAATGCCCCCGGGTAATGGGTTTTTATGGGTTTTTGATTTTTAAGATGCAGAGAAGTGTGTCTTAATGGGAGGTCTAAATCCTTTAAACACATGTTTTCCATAAATGCTTAATTAAAGGAATATGCTAGTCAAAAATGTTCCACATCACCAGGCAGGTTATTGTCTGAAATGTCTTCCTAGCGCCAGGAAGCCGTAATGGGAGTTCTCTCTGATCTTTTGGATGTGCGATTGCCTTTAATGTTTTATCAAAGGGGACTCGCGTTGCCTTGTTTTGGAGGCCCTAACCCCACACTCACACACTGTAGGGAGGCAAGTGTTGTCTGTGGCACGCGTGCGGCACGTGCGGATCCCAGGGGGGCTGTTTCTCTGTCCCTTCACCTTTAGTTCCGCTCCCGCGGGAGGCGACGGGCTGGAGCTCGGGGAAAGGAGTCGCGGACGGGCGCTCCTAGCGTGCTCTGACTGCGCTCACGCGTGCTCATTCGCTCGATTCACGCCCTCCTCACTCTCCTCACGTTCCACAGGCTTTCGCCGCCCGCGAACACGTCGCAGGTGTCCGTTCGGGACGGAAAAGCCCCGTAATTTAACCCCGCGCCGCCCCGTTCATGTTACATGAATTTTTAAATGGCTGAGTCTGCGGACGCGTTATTCCCCAGGTGGCTCTCAGCGTTTGTTTGCAAACTGTGATAAATTCCTGGATTCTCTGGGATCAATGAATGCCGTCGCTCTTCCCCGCAAATCCGCCCTGCCCCCACAGCAGTCCATGTTCTTTTTTTTTGACCCACAACGGAGGAAAGAGTCACCGGAGGGTGTTGGGGCTGCAGACTCACTAAAGACATCCTTCCTCAGACCTAAATTGGGACTCTCATGTCCACATGCACTGCACATATTCAGTTTTAATGGCACTTAGGAGACTTTGGTTTCCTTTCACTGTCGGGCCGTAACCATTCTGCTTGGCCTTTTTGTTGTTTGCCTTAATACTATGAGTGGAATACCTCTCAGCCCAAGGCTGGTGCCCCCATCGCGCCTGCGTTCTTCCCTTCGAGCGCGACCGGCGGTTTTTCAGCACTAACGAGGCTGTGGTATGTGGGGTCGCTCTCTTGATCAGCTTGTTATAGGACTTGGTCCTCTGAGAGCGGGCGCTTTGGTGGTGAGCCGCGGTTCTTGGTCAAGCCTCCTGGGGCCTTTAACTGCCTCAGCTAATCAGCTTATCAGAGTAATGCGGCCTATTCACTGGTCATGGTCCTGTGTTGCAGCAAAGTTGACCCACCAAAAGGCCATTTTTAAAGCTAGAAACCATCGCTGTGCAAAATGTGTTTATTTTTTATTTTATTTTTTTATTTGTGCTGCAACAGAAACAACACTTCAAAATGTGTGACTAAGACTGTAACGCATTTGTGATCAGAACATCCTATAACAGGATTACCACTAACAACTTCTCTGGTTATAGTTTTCAGCCAAATATTCAGGGCTCATGTAGCAGTTATGTATTACTGAAAGGCAGTTCCATTTAATTATAACTTAGTAAATATTTAACTTCCAAATGTCTGAAAAATGGCAGTAGCGTGCCAAAAAATATAGGGCATACATTTTTGTTTAGAATCGTAATTTTTCTCCCACCCAATTTGTAATCCGCATATGTGCTATTGCATCTGGGCTCGTGGCTAAGGGGCCCACCGCCACCCGAGATGTTGGAAGGAAAGGCACATACCTCTCTGCGGTACTGTAAGCCCGCAGGTCCCCGGGAAGCGCGTTGGAAGCGCTTGTTAGCCGTGAGACGGGAGAAGCCCTGCTGATTTAACCCGCCTCGTGCCAACGGTGGGCGCTGTGTTCTCCTGGTCTCCATCGGCTAATGACATGAGCTGGATTCAAACCAGGGACCTCACGGGGCTCAGTCTGAATAGGACGGGCGCCTTTATCCACGGAGCCACGTGGGGGGCCCGCAAGACTCTCGTTTTTAAATGTTAATCATCCTTTAAAACATGCTGCCAGGGAATTCTGTTGTGCAAGTCCTGATTTGAGATTGGTCGTTGGTTTATTTGTTTTTCTATGTATATTTACTAGTGTGTTCAGTTAAACGAACATGATGCTGTAATTGATTTGCTATAACTACCTGACACTTAGGTCACTACTGTGTTTTATCTCATCTCCTTGTGTTGGAGACTCACGTTGGAGCCTCCCTCCTTAAAGCACTTGAAACACTCTCTCCGCTCTACAGCAGAAATCGTTATTCTTTTCCTCACTTAGGATATTTTGTACTTGGACCGTTGAAACCCGCACAGGTCTTGGTTTCTTTGTAAAGAATACAGAGATATTTCCATTCTGTTTCCCACAGTATTCGCGCATGCATTATAAGGAATCTGCTAATTGTTAATAATCTCCCGCTGCAAAGAGAGGTTTTTTTTAAAAGATTGCGTGGGCGTGTAAGAGGACGCCCAGTGCTGTTCATGATTTCTTATGTGTCGCGGATGATTGGTTAATTAGGAGCGTGAAGACATGCCGGGGGCTTGATTCTCGGGCTATTAGGGCAGGGACACCGGTTTATGCGCATTTGATTGGATAATCTTAGCCGAAGGCTAAGGTGATGTCGTAATGCTGTTTAAAGTGGGCCCCGGCAGTCATGTCCCACACCCGCCGCTGTCTCTCCAAAACTTTCGCACACCTGTGCCATCCTACAGGAGTGTTTAATCAGTTTAAGGTATTTGAGTTTTAGGTTGCCTGTTCAAGTCTTGGACCAGGGGGGATCCGGTTCCTGGTTCTGGAAACTCACAGTTTTATGTACTTTTCCTGTGTTCCTCCCAGGCACTTAGGCACTCGAAACCGCCTGGAATTTCTACCATGTAACCAGCATCGATGCATCAATGTGCTGTGGAGAGAGTTCAAAAACATCCTAGACTTTGATCTTCCTGGACCAGGATTGGGAACACACATGATATACGTCTTTGATGTTCTGCCTTATACTTTGTCTGAAAACTTTTTCCCCTCCGATGCGTTTGGATGAGGTGGGGCAGAGAGAAGGAAGAGGGTGGTGGTGTTAAAAAAGCAACACTGAAATATTCATACCCAGCCAACACTGTTTCTCTGGCAAGCCTATTGTTTTAGCTCTCGGCCCATTCGCTCTCAGGGTTCGATGCAGACTCCCAGGTCGTGGGGCCATGGATTATTTACCGCCCCCCAGAGGTCCAAGCCCATGTTAGGGGCTTTTTCAAAACTGCCCCTTTTACAACTTTGGTCTCCAAAAGTGCTAATGTGAAAAATAAGACACATTGATGTTGATGGCATTGGAAACTATCTATTCAACCTCTATCTTGGTCCCTGAGTAATTTAACTTTTTTTCCGCATTGATGTCCTTGTTTGCTTGTTTTTTGACTTATCGCACATGCCTAGACAGATCAGATGAAAAGGAGAGAGGGGCGGAGTCAGAAAAATAATTTCATGATCAGTTCCGTCAACGTCAGTGTTGGTGGTGCTGCTACGTTCCAGTCATGTAATATCTGGAGTATTCTTCTGCTACTGTCTACTTAAACAAGGAACGGTAGCAGAGTTAGTTTATGTGTCAGTTCTGATCTGAACAACAGGGCGGGCTGAAAGTTGTGAAAGGAACTTCAAAGGATGATGACCATCAGAATTTCAGCTGTAAAGCTCTGTGTTAAACAACAGTGCAGAGACCACATGGACATGGTCAGTAGGTTCCCAGCTCTCCCTGCACTGCTAACCTGTGTGTGTGTGTGTGTGTGTGTGTGTGTGTGTGTGTCTCTCCTCACCCTAACCCCCACCTCCCTGTGTGTGTCGCTCCTCACCCTAACCCCCACCTCCCTGTGTGTGTGTGTGTGTCTCTCCTCACCCTACCCCCACCTCCCTGTGGGTGTGTCTCTCCGCACCCAACCCCACCTCCCTGTGTGTGTCTCTCCTCACCCTAACCCTCCACCTCCCTGTGGGTGTGTCTCTCCTCACCCTACCCCACCTCCCTGTGTGTGTCTAACCGACCCCAGCCCCGCCACCCGGTGGGTCTCATAAACGCACTCCAGAACCAGGAGACCCGC
>JAOYSI010000446.1:0-18206 GCA_025775065.1 Hiodon alosoides | reverse complement strand
TATTTTAATAAAATGAAATAAAATTACAGTAAAAATATCACATAGTGAGACTAAAAAAACGTTTACTGTGAAAAACAGTATTTTTTTTCCAGACTGCTTTTTTTTTGCTGCCATCTAGTGGTTACTTTCTGAAACTTGTCCAAGCTATAAAAGAGACCAATGAGACGCCATTTAAAATGCGTTGGACATGGGCTTGTTCTACAGTGACAACAAATAGTAAATATTAATATTAAATGCGTTTCTTAGTTGAAGGGCAACCAATATTAAGTCTTTCCCCAAGACGAAGCAGTGGGTTCTCAAACCTAAAGGCCAGATCCTTGACAACTAATCTGAACTCAAGCCAACCTGGAAGTGTTTCCCGGAGTTTAGTAGGTCAATGACCAAAAGCTATTCAAAGCAGATACTTCACTTCAGAAATCAACAGCACAGGACAAGACCTTTGCCAGAGCATGTCTCTGATTAAATCTGCACTCCGGACTGGCTGGGACAATGCTCCTCTCGTATGTGTAATAAACCAGCGGATGTTGGCTGACCCATCGCTGTTTTACTGACAATGTCAAGGTTTAGCATTCAAGGAAAAGGTGAGTGTTTTTATTTTTTGGAAATGGAATTGTGTAACACTCTCTGTTTCTGCTTGTTGTGTGGTCTTGATCAAAGATTTTTTTTAAACTGATACTGACTGCAATTCTACACTTTTTTCAACATGACCTGGACAATTCTTCTGCCAAACAACTCTTCAATATCTTCCCGATTCTTGACCAGGTATCTCCCACAAACGTACGTCTTAGTTTCAGCTAATTCCAAAATTCTGAAATGACAAAATATTCTCATCAGGGTTTATCTTCTAAACACTGTGAGAAATTCTGGACTTAATGTTGGGTGACTTGGACCACTATAGAACATGCATGGATAAAAAGAATGCTGCGCTATTATGAAAATAGCGTCAAGGCAGAAAACTCCCACAAGACTTGTCCATAACACTTCTGGTAGCGCCTCCCAGAGTCCCAGAATTCTTTCCTGGAGTGTGAGAAAAAGTTAATGCAAAAAGTCTCCTGGCAGCAGGGGGGGGGGGACAGACACAGAAGGTGAGGCCTCTGAATGGAAGTTACAGTACCACAGGCAGAGTGCAGAGTGCTGGGGATCGAGGCATTGCCCGGGTACGCCTGCATTTCGCTGCCCCAGATTGGACGTAACTTTGCGAGCCTTTATCCCGCATGTTTAGCACAATGGTAAAACTGCAAATGTTAATTGTGCAAAGCAGTGTCTTCCTTGTCCAGCTGCTGTGAACATCCTCACCATCATCCTTATTTGTTTCCTTGTATTTTTAAGGATACCACATGCCTCGTCTTCGCCACCAGACACGCGGCACATTTGACTTTGTTACAGCGTCGTGTTTGTTCTCTGCCTATTTTGCACAGTTGTTGCGAGGCCGTGACTGCGGCAGAGATACTATTACAGATGGAAGGTGGGATTGGTGGATTGATGGATCGCTCTTCACTGGACAGATTCCTGAGACTACGGGCCAAACAGACTCTTCATCGGGGCCACAGCTGTTGCGACGTAGCCATTCTTTTGCGGCTCCTCCATAACCCATTAGCTGTGGCTTTGATTACTGGTCTGTCGCCCAAATTCTGAGAGCGTTTGACTGCTGCTGGAAGCATTAGAGCAGCCCGTTGCCCCTGCACAGGAAATTTGAGCAATTTTCATATCCCAGCGGGTGACGTCACTGTAATAGGATCACGGCTCTCAGACCGATTAACCCCAACACACTCTCCCTCCCTCTGCGGCTGTACAATGAACCTGCCCGTTTGTCAACGTGTTCAGTCGGTGCCGAGGCCCAGCCTTGGACTGGGGATCGGCTGTTTTCAAACAGGATTCAAACAGTCGATTGACCCCATGGCATGAAAACAAGACTTGGCAGGAATCACTGGACACATGCATCCATTTTATAAAACATCTCATCAAAACTGTTCAAAAAAAGTAAGTTCAAAGAGGCTGTTCTTTCAAGCCATGCCGTCTTCAATTAACCGCCATTGGTGTACCAAAAAAGAAGTCTTAAAGACTAACCGACACGGTCCAGCAGAGAAAATGTACCTGCCTGTGAGATGAAAGCATGAAATACTGGACCAATCGGATTCTTATGAGCCCTGCCTTCAAACTGGGCTGGAGAGCCTATCCGGCCTTGTTAACCAACCCCCCAAACGCCCAGGCCTGCACTGCAGTCTGACTCCGAGGACTTGCTCAGAGATCAGAACATTCTGGTAGCATGTTCCTTCTGCCGTCCAGTCTATATATCCTGTGTCCACACTTTGTCTGATCAGACAGCAACCTGGTCACCGCCACGCAATGTGAGCTGAACCACCGAAAATGGTGCTCGAACTGTCTGAATCCTGAACACTGCTCACTGAAGCGGGCACACACAGGCACAGACACACACACACAAACACACACGCACACACACAGACACACACACGCACCCACAGACACACACAGACACACACGCACACACACAGACACACAGTCACACGCACGCACACGCGCACACAGACACACGCAATCGCACACAGACACACAGACACAGGCACACACACACACACACACACACCGACACCATCTGTTTTAAGCAGTTTTTGGAACATATTTCTTCCGTCCTGAAAACCTATCTCTCTCACACCTGACATTATGATTGTGTGGGTGGTGTTCTTGCCAGACTGTCAAAGCCTTTGCTTGTACCTTTTTTTGTTTTTTTTTTATCTGACATGAATCCATCTGACCGTTTTCCCGAAAAACAGTGTTCTTCTGTTTGGGAACTGTTTGCCACAGAGCGTTCACCCAGACCTGACCTCACTCAATAGAGTGAGGGGGAAAAAAAAAAAAAAAAAAAAAAACTTGTTATATTTTAAAGTAGATGTCCGACTGTCACAATAAAGACTCAAAGTAGTATATACACAGTGTGTGTTATAACCAAAAGAAGTGATGAGATCTCTTTGTAGAATAATACATGTATACATCGCAGGGCTACTAGCTAGACATTGGGCATATAATGAAACTGCACGGTGTCGATGAGGAGGAAGGAAGAAAAATTAATTTACATACAGAAAATGTACTCACGAAAAAAGTAACATTCACAACAGATATTTGTTTCAGATACATATCGAAAAAAGCACATTTTCGATATATGTCTGAAACTAAGAAAACTGAAATACGTAAAAACATTGACTATGTATTTACTAATCCATTGATGATTGACAGTTTTTTCTTAAAATAAAATAAAATAAACGTTTCGGCACGGTTACACTTGTTTACGCTATGTGGGGCCTTGATAGTCACCGCGACTCGGGCAAAGATTTAATATGATTCAATGTAAATGACATGTACGGATAAATGTCGGTGCCGCTGGTTGCAATGATGGGATAAATACACCTTTAAGATATTACCATCTCTCCTCCCTCTCGAGATATAAATGACATCACTTGGTAGAGTAACCAATGAAAAGGCTGGATTCGTTAGTGTGCGAAATAGTATGTGTATTTCTCATGTAAGCGTGTGCATACGGCTGTGTGTGAATGTGTGTGTGAGTGTGTGCGGTGTGCGTGTCTGTATGTGAACTCCGATTTTAATACTGGATTCGATTTTTTACACTATCAAGAAGAGCGGAGAAGGACGAAGTAAGATAATCAACTCAGTAATTTTATAGTCTTCTTGTAGTTATAGAACGGCTCTTTGCAGAAATCTAGATCATCCACACAATAACTAGCATATTAATGTTTAATTTTAATCTGCATTTATTATGCTCTCTATAAAATAATAAAATACGTGAATAAGTCTGTTAGATTTCCTAAAGAGAGTTGTTATTACAGTTTCGTAGTTATCGAGAGTCCGTTTCGTTCCTTCAACTTAAGTTTTTGGGTGTCCTCTTTGTGTGTGTGTGTGTGTGTGTATGTGTATGTGTGTTCATGTGTGTGTTGTAGGGACGCTCTCGCGTATGCTAAAGTCTGTGCCTCTTAAGGTGTGAAACACCGTCAAATTTAATGAACGCATTACAATCACATATAAATACTTATATCGTTATAAATAACTAACTAGTTTCCTAGACAGCAGGTTTATCGTTTGAAGGTTAACAAGCAATATTAGCTTATTAAAAATCCATCAAGATGTTGAAGACCTTAACGAAAAAGCTGAGAAGACAGTCACTTAATGAAATGCACCCATTTCAGCTAAAGGTAAGTCATTCAATGGCATGCTTTTAAATTCAAGGGTTATCCAAATAAATGCACATGCATTACATTTATGTTCGATTTAGTTGCAAGTGGGGTTCAGCGTGGGAGAACTGGTTTACTGTGCACTCGATAAAACCAAGGTTGAAAACAATAACAATGTTATTACAGAATGAGGTAGCAGCATAAGGGCTAGATTAATTGTTAATGATATTTAACTGAAATACAAACTGCAGCAGCTCTGGGAGGTCACGTTGAGTATCCCACCAGCCCATTTGCTGTTGTGTGTGGGGGTGGGTTATACATTTGTGTTTTGGAATGTCATTCAGCCTGGGAGAGGGAGTCACAGTGCAGCGGTGGTGCCTTGCTGTTCACAATGTGCCACTCATAAAGCTGCTCCACAACGGCGGGGCTGGAAGCTTCTCGTTTTCTGTAGTGCCTTGGGGCCTTCTGCGGGATATAGGTCCGGTTCCCTGCCACCACCGCCCGATGGACAGACACCAGTGTAGGGGGCCACATTCACCGGCCTCCAGGACCGACAGCCACTGTGGGGGAGAGGCCGCCACCTCTGTGGTTCATTAACCTCTCGACCCGACCGCAACGGTCCACAGGAACGCCTGGCAGCCGGATGTGTACCCGGCGCACGCAGTGACCTTACCATCATGGCAGGCCCGAGGTACCACTCTTCTGAGTGGCAGACACCTGCAGGCCGACAAAAGACGCAAAGCTTACGTCTATATTGCAATATGGCTACTGGGCTAAAGCCAACACCCGGGGGGTGCCGCATTCTGCGCCCATCGAACACCTACACCGTGACCCGCTATTCTTCTGTGTTTCGTCGTATTCGGACTTAGGGTAGAAGGACAATACCGAGTCCTGACTACTCAGACTGACACCCCCTTAGCTCGGAGCTAAGGGTTCTTAAGGGAGCCTTGACCGCACTTCACATCAGTTACTCATACGGTCGGTTCTCTGGCCGACCACATGGTGTGTCCCGACTGGGTTTCAGGTGACAGGAGGGCTCTCGGTGACTTAGAGGCGTCGCCCCCAAGAGGACCGACGTTTGTGGTCTAGCTGTGGGGACACTCTTGTCCCATAGCTTGCGTAAAGGAATAGTGAAAGTGCATGGGCAGATTTATATGCTCTTGTGCAGCGCCGTTGTGAACAATGGTTTGAGGAAGTGACTTGCTTCACGTCCCGTGTGCGACAGAACGATGTCACGGTCAACTGAGATGGTGGCACTCGGCCTGTGAAACGACAGTTTTGCAAACCTGAGACTATTTCAGTGAATATTTATTGAACAGAAGTCGGCTTCCAACTGAAGTTCCAACTGAGCTGATACAAGTAGTGTTGAAGGTGAATTGGTGTCCAGCGTTTTTAAATGTTTTTTTTTGGAGCAAAGCATTATTATGGCGTAGCCGAGTTTTCTCCGGCGGCCTGCCTGGCGGTGAGGTTTGGGGCTGCACAGACACTGAATGATGCCCAGATGCAGTTGTTCTCGTGCCATGGAGCATATGGCTGCCCGAGCCCTGACCCCCGTAGGCTTTACCAATAAATACAATTAGAGTTGACTGGAGCTGCCCGACTGTTTGTGTAACCGATTGGTGAGCAGTGTGGCCAGTGTGCTGTAATAAAAACCCTCGCCATTTCACCAGCTGTTACGGGGACTCTGGAATTTTTCACCGCATGCAGACACATACTAACACACGCCTGCCTGCCTGCCTGCCTGCCTGCCTGCCTGCAGGCCAGATCTGTGTTGGTTCGACGTGAGGTCATGGGCGCGCGTGCGTCCGGGGGCCGGCGTGTTTATTCAATCCAGGGTCCTGTTTGATCACTTGCATTAGTCACTGACATCCCTCACACACCCCTGTGAAACGTAGCCTTCTGGTCCCAGTTCACCATACGGTTTCTTGGGCCAATTCTGGTGTCGGTCACATAGACACAAAGTAGGAGTGTCTATGGGGAGCACCAATCATTGTTCACCAGGTATAAATAGGTAACTTTAAAATGTTGTCTGCAGTTGGCATTAAAATAGAGGCTGATTTATTGTTTTAAGATAAGACAGGAACACTGCCCTTAGCCTGGAGGAAAATGAATGAAAAGAAATACTTCTTCTGTCATTAAATGGCATTTAATGTAAATGATCGTAAACCTTTCCTAAAAAGCACTTAACATTAGCGAATGTAATTACGATTGCAGTCAGTCCTGCGGAGTGCTGTCCAGTCGTGGCTGTACATTCGGAGCGAGTGTCTGTAACACAACGATTACTGCGTTACCTCGCACTGAAATGTCCGAGCTAACGGAAGACAAACTGCATAGAAGCAGATTTAGTGACAAAGTGGACGGCTGTTGTGGACCCAAATCGGTGCTTTTTCTGGATCTGTAATCAAATAAATAAATGCATATTTGTGCTACCCACGATTGATATTTTAGGCAGGTTCAACAATCGACTAGTGGTGATGTAATTACCGAAATGATCATGTGCACATGTGAAAAAGAGGTGGAGAAATCCTTACAGAACACTGGTTAATGCCGGTATGTCGTTTGGAGAGCTGTGTGAGACACTCCCAAAGTGAAGAAACAGAAACAGGAAGAGGAAAGTGTTTGTATTCTCATGCTATTACGTTGTGTGTGTGTGTGTGCGTGCGTGTGCGCGTGTGTGTGCGTGTTTTGTGCTGGATTACAGCTCAAGCTCTTAAATCCTTGATTTCATGCTTAACGTAGCCCCGATCCGATCTAGGCAACGGACATTTACCTGCACCCTAGATTTGGCAGTTCCTGTGTTAAAACCAGCTGGGTATTGTTGTCCCTGTAGGATCGAACTTCTTGCAGTAGCAGGGCGAAGACGAAGCCCTTCACTTGGACCTTACATTATTTATTAGTTGTGGAAACATTTTTATTTGTTTCTGTTAATCGTTTTAATTGGTCATTGCTTTCAAATTCAATTTGTTTCATTGGTTGCCAAACTAGCTTATGCAAGGAATGTGCCCATTTTGTAGTGTTAGGGGCTCACTGTTGTTTTTTCCGATTATTACCCTTCTACACTTTTAACCTTTTCGGGTGTACTTTAAACCCAATTTCTACGTCTGGGGTATTGGCCCGGCTCGTCACAGCGCTGTGCGGCGGCAGGCGAGCGTTGTCGAGAGGAGAGCAGGCGCTGTGGGTTTCTGCAGAGATGGATGACTGCATTTCCGTCTGTTCAACAGCGAGGTGATGCGCTCGCCCGTGGTTCCAATTGGCTGCCAGGACTTGAACGTTAAAGGCTTGGTTTCAGTCTAGACCCGTTTCCAGTTTTTCGCCGAAATGGGACAATGAGTCCCAAGTATGAAACTGGCATGGTAAAACAAACAGTCCGATGTAGGATTCCCCAAAGTACTACTGCAGTGTCCGATGTAGGATTCCCCAAAGTACTACTGCAGTGTCCGATGTAGGATTCCCAAAGTACTACTGCAGTGTCCGATGTAGGATTCCCAAAGTACTACTGCAGTGTCCGATGTAGGATTCCCCAAAGTACTACTGCAGTGTCCGATGTAGGATTCCCCAAGTACTACTGCAGTGTCCGATGTAGGATTCCCCAAGTACTACTGCAGTGTCCGATGTAGGATTCCCCAAAGTACTACTGCAGTGTCCGATGTAGGATTTAAACCCAACTCTGCACCCGCATTTGCTCTCCACCATGACTGTAGGTGTGCACGACAGTGCTCTATGGACAGACCAGACAGACAAGCTCAGTTGCCTGTTAAACCTGGCATTATGAACCCTATTACACGGAACTAGTAAATTTAAGGCGTCGTAACAACACGCCTTGTCATATTTTATTTCAGTGTTAAAGAGTCATTTGTAATCAAGAAGTAATGCAGCTTTAAATCTATTTTAGTTTTCTATGGTACAGACTTAGGTAAACCCTTGGCGGCGGAATAATGCCATAGTCACGAGCCCAAACCCCGAACACTACTCCCCCGTCGTGGTGTTGGTCTCCCCGGCCCGCTCACTCCCAGCGCCCCTGCAGATTACATGCCCTGTTTGTTTAGTCGGTTAATCCCTGGCCCTAATCCACCACACGCCCTCCGGTGCGAAAAGGGCACCATAAATTCACACGCCGGCACGCCGGCACTGCGCAGGGCCTGCCCGTTTGCCACGCTGCTGATTCCTTACAGTTTATTGGGCCTCTGCCCTCAGGGTTGCCATGGTAGGACAGTGGAGGAGCACTGAGTAATGGAGTCGGGGTGGAGGGGGGGGGGGGATTCGGGGTGTGATGCCAGGAACTAGTGAGCTGGCAAAGGAAGAAAATAGCGGAATTTTGGGGTGTTGGGTAGGACAGATGTGTAAAGAATGTACCTCCCTTAACATTTAATGGTGATCTTGTTAAACCAAACAGGTAGCCAAAGGTAGGGAAGGAATAAGATGATACATCATACTAAGGATATGACTTTATGATGAGCTGGCCACACGGTTCTCGGAACATAATGTCCACGTCTATGTCTGTGAACTACTTGTTTATATCCATGCTCTCTGGTGAAGTATACAGAAAGGCTAAAACTAAAGGTCCTTTTTATGAAAATAATGGTCCCTAACTCGACTTTAATTTCTACCACAAACCTCCCGGACTTACTCTAAGCCTCTCTAACCTCAAAATGATACTGCTGTATTCCCTAATAAGCGGCGTAGAGCTGGCGGGAGGTCAGGGCGATATGCTGAACCCGAGTGCAGAGGGATCTAGTTATAAGAGCAAGGAAACCCTGTGCTCTGGAGGGAAATGAGAGCACAGGCTGGGAAGCTGTAGTGTCGGGCCCTGCGCGGCGGCTGTGTCGGGCCCTTCCTCAGCTAGCGACGGGAACTCGGTCGCAGAACAGTCACACAGCAGCACACCTTAACAAAAAGCCCAGGGGGTTACCACAGAGGGATGAACGCCTCTTCAAACCACCCTCTCTCTCTCTCTCTCTCTCTCTCTCAGCTGTATTCCCCTCTCTCTCTATCTCCCTCTCTCTCTCTCGAGGAAATACAGGTATTCAAATACAGGCAACCCCCCCCCCCCCCCACTTCCTTTGCCATGCACACCCTTTGATTTGCATCTTTTGTCCCCAAAATGTTTTCCTATTCAGTAACCTGGAAGTTTTTAGTTATTCTTGATGCTTGTAGTTGTTACATGGCAGTTGCCTGCTGGCAGGGTGAAATCCTGTATTAACGTGACCGGTGACTCCGGCTTCCATTCGTCACGTGACAGGATCAGGAAGTGCGGATGCTTGCTTTTGGTTGGCTAAAAGTGAAAAGGGCTAAAACCCAAAACGGTTCGCCAAATGGAGCCACTCTCATCCAGAGTTCCTATGTGGAACATGTCTGCTCATCTGCATTTGCATGTCTGACGGCAGAAAAGTCTGGAACAAATTCAAAACCGTGGGGACCACACTGCCTGCGTTGATAGAGGAAGCATTCATGACACGGTCTTCCTGTTGACATAGGTAAATGGTTTAAAGAATGGTTTAAACAAGTTGGCCCCGACTCAGAGACAAAGACAGAATGTGCATTGCCTAGCCGGTATCGTTCTGTGAATCATCTGCATCCCTTGCACTGGTGAACCTGGTGAAATACAGGCTATGTCCCGGGGGATTTGAGTGAGACCGATCTCCTCACTAAAGTGCTGGGCAGGACGCCAGCCTTCAGCGGAACTCACTGTTGCAGAAGATTAGATTTCCTTTTCTCGCGTGCCTTTGAAGTGAATGGCGATCAGTGTTAACGTCCCAAAAGGAGAGACTCCACAGGTCATGATGGTTTGGGGGTGTGGGTCGTTGTCCCAGCACTCCTCAGGTCCCCTCTTTACCCCAGCGTCACTGCGGCGAGGAGCTTGGAGGATAAAGCCGTTTGGGCTGTGTTAAATCACCTAGATGAACTGCCGTGACAGTTCCATGTGACCAGCCTTGCTGCCGACCCCCCCCGGACGTGCGTACTCTCTCCATGTTAAACGGTGCAGGAGATTCCTCGTCAACATCGGGCTAATCAGCCGATTAATGGTATGCGGTTATCGCTCGCTGGCTTCTGCTCGCTGGCTTCTGCTCACAGCATTTGCCGTTTTGGCCTTTCATTCTGTGGCATGTATATGTTCTGACTTTTCTCCTCCCCTTTGAAAGGCTTAAACGCTATAGAGAAGGAACGTGTAACACTGGTAATTGCCCAGGGCCTCTCCTATTAACATTCTTATACTGGTCTGTAGATCATTATGCTATGCATAGCAGTAGGTTTTCACTCCCATAGATTTAGATCAAGCAACTGACCTCATGGTGTTTTTACTTACTTGACTCATGTACAGTGGTTTTTACAAGTTCCACATGGGCCCTTCCGGAGTACATGTTTGTCAGCAGAACAACAAGAAGATACAAAGGGTGCACACATGGCATTGGAAGGGTCGTTCCTGGTTCCTGGACGCAGGGGGATATAGGCAGGGTTCTCCTGGAGGAAGATGAGAAAGCAGAGTTGGCAGTTTCTTCCGTGTGGGAAATAAAATATTTTTATTGTTCTGGGGAAAATAATGCATTTCTTCTACCTCGTATCAAGAGCTAATGATGTCATCATCTTGAGATGTTTATGTCTACTTCTTTAAACTGATTCAGTGAAGAAAACAATCCAGACATACCTCAATGTTCACAGTGCCATCTTTAATACTTTAACATAGTGTATTTACATCAAGAACTTAGCATCATCCAAGGTTTTGTCCAGAATTGTCAGAAACCAACCAGTGCTTAAGGAAGGTCAATGGCTTTAGCAAGAAAACTGGACCATGCAAAGGTTTACTCTTTGGCCTCAGAGTGGCCTCGTCAGAGGAGGTCAGCTGTTGATAGGGCATTCCCAGACATTCCCAGAACTTCCTTGCAGTCAGTGCATGTGTTGGCTTTGGGGACCAAAAACGGAGCCCATGGGGCTAGTTTCTTAATTGAAGCAGCTCGGTCTAAATGTATCCATGCTGACTGACACAGCCAGAGCAGAAGAGACCTTACACTGCATAGTGTGACTCCCCTAGCATCGCTATCAATCGCGACTTCCTTATCAGTCCTTACGTGTTGGAGTGGAACTACCACGGCGGCAGCGAGCGGATGGTGGCGGTTTCACACCGCGGCTCAGACCGCGCAGCGATAACCATCACCCAGCGGAGCGGGTTGTACGAGAGGCAGGAGCCGACCGGCTTTATCTCCCGGGAGGTGCAGGTGTCTTGTGGTGGGATGGGCGTCGCTGGGAGTCAGGTGCAGAGAAGCAGCTCGCATGGTAACCCCTGCGGCACTCTCTCCCGCGCACGCTCGCGGAGGGGGAGGGAGGGAGGGAGAGTCGTGGAAAGTTCCCCTCGCTCGCAGACGCCAGCTGTCTGGCTGACCTCACCACAGTAATTACAGCACATTACTTAACTCGTATCGTAGCCCGTATCTCCACGGAATTGCTTTTTAAATGGCTCTTTGGGTGCTCCTGCACAGGCGCATGTTTGGCAAAGGTTCCTTTCTATCTGCGAAATTCTGGGCTTTGTAGTCTGACATTAACTAAAACCAAGCATAGCAGTGAGTGATCTGAGGGGAATCAACTGAAGTCAACCATCTTACTGAACACTACGCATCCCAGAAACTCAAAAATCTATAAGAAATATATCACAAGGCTCATCATTTTCAAGCGTCGGTGAAAAGAGTCTTGGCTCTGGTGATAGGTTTGACACCTGTGCTCCCACTGTTACCCCACCCCACAGATCTCCTACCACGGCAGTGAGGAAGGCGGGGAGAGTGAGGACTCCGAGGGAGAGAACCAGGAACTGGCTCAGATCGACAGGGGTATGTCTCCTCTGTGGCAGCAGGAACCCAAACCAAAAACAATGGAGATGAACCTACGTAATGTGCCTGGCTGCGTGTTCCTGGACAAGCGCATTGGTGATGCTGTCTAATAGATATGATACTGTGTGTAACTGGTGTCTGTGTCCATCTTCACTCTTTGCTCTTAGAGCGGCGACGGAACTGTAGTCTTACTCCTCTGGCTACCAGCCAGCAGCACAACCAGGGGGCGCTGTCCCCGGCCCATTTCCGCCGGCTGCGCGTGCTGCTGGACCCGACACTGGACCGCCACAGCTCGGAGGAGGAGCTGGAACGCATTAGCCGGGACTTCCTGCAGCCCGCCAGTGAGGGGAGGAAGTGGGGCCTGCATCGCCATGCCGACCACAGCAGTGCCTCCAGCGATGAAGAGATCAAAGACCTGTGCGGGCCGATGGAGCTGGGGTCCAGCCCCGTGCTCTTTAGCGCCTCCCCACCACACAGCATCGTGCCCCTGGTGCGGAGCCAGGCCCGACCCATCATCCTCACCCATTTCGAACAGCCGGCGGGCCCGTACAGGCGGCGCCGGCACAACTTCACCGGCGAGCCCAGAAGACCCAGCCTGGACCTGGAGAAGATGCAACAGGTCTGCTCTGCTCTTGCACGCGCCCCCTTGTGCCCCGTCCCCGCGTGCTTGTTCCGTCTCTCTTTCTGTCGCGCTGACGGCCAGCCACGCGTGCAGCACATGCAGCCCTTTTTGCAGACTTGTTGTAACATGGAGGTGTCGCCTGCGACAGGCGTTAAAGATTTAGCCGTACGGTGGAGTATTGGCAGTATTGTCAGGCGGGGCAGGAAGTGGCTCATTCCGCAGGGGATGTCTGCACCTGCAGACCCCTGTAGATGTGACCCTGATAACAGGGTTGTGCTTTGCTCTTCCCCTGTTGCGTGGGTGAGATGAGCTAACACGACAGACTACCCAGGTGGCTGAGGAGGAGAAGAAGCAGCCAGTTCCTCAGAAAAAGCCTTGCCTAGTGTTCATTAAACCTAATAGCCACCAGGGGTGACAGGAGAAGGGGGGGGCAGAGTCCATATGTCTCTGGGAATTTGTGAGGAGGACAAGCAGATGATGAGGTATTAGAAGGGGGGTTTAGGTCGGTCAAGTGGAATGGGATGGTTTGCGAAGGGGGGGGGGGCACGGAGTGGCTGAAGTGACGTGATAGGGGGCCAGGGAAGGGAGCCTCCTCTTACATTAACCCATTAGAATGAGATCTTGGCCGCCTACATCTCCAAACACTCACCCAGATACAGAGAGGGCT
Organism: Hiodon alosoides; assembly: GCA_025775065.1. Taxonomy (NCBI): domain Eukaryota; kingdom Metazoa; phylum Chordata; class Actinopteri; order Hiodontiformes; family Hiodontidae; genus Hiodon; species Hiodon alosoides. The sequence goes on along the minus strand of JAOYSI010000446.1, from coordinate 4,898 downwards.
ACCGGCTTAATCATGTAGCCTCCAACATCATGGACTCATCACGACAAGCCACCGGTTAAGCAGTAGTCAATAGCTACAGTGCCCCAGTCATCGTTGCATGCTTGTCCATACTCTGTAAATCCTATGGAGCATACAGCAGTCTATTGCCAGTCATTTGGATCACTGGCGGTATTAGTCAACTCGTTTGGCAGATGTCCTTTGCCGATGATTCCAGTCAGTGAGTCACGCAGACGTGACAAACGGGCCCTTGTTGAGAGCAGGGCTGAGGCAGGTTGCTACCCGTCGCGTCCGAGTTCGCTCCCGCCCTGGAGACAACGGCGCGGTCTCAAATTTCCATTTCCATTCCTTTTCGTCCAGAGGCACTTGGGCTTTGACAATCCTCAGACAATTCCCCAATTGTTGAGGCTTCCTGTTCACCAGGATGTTTCTCGGTCGCACCCGAGGAGCTTGGGCCGCATAACAGCGGCTTTATTTTGGCTTGACCAGGACACTAGGGTTAAACCCAAAGGACTGCTTTGTCGAGCTGTCAACCAGCACCAACCAGCCATGTTTTTACAGGCTTACAAGTTGAAAAGTTCACCAGTTAGACGCTATGCGACTCGATGTCCTGTAACGTTTCAAGGGCAGCATCCACGTGAAGTTTTTGAGTTTACTTGAGACCATTTTTTTCCCCTCTGTTGATGACATATAGTCAGGTTATGGGAAAAAAGTACAGCTGTTGGAATGTCCATCAACACTGCCCTACCCCAGCTAACCGGTATATCTGGCGGGGGGAGAGTAGGGGAAAGGAATGCGTTTTCCTGCCGTGTCTGGAAGGACGACAAGCGATCGAGCGCACCGCGCGGGCATCTTCATTGACACGCGTCTTCTCCTGCTTCCAGAAAATGCTCCTGAAGAAGAACTGTGGCGGGAAGACGAAAACGAGGACCATTAAGATGCGGGTAAGGAGGCGGGCGCTCCCCGAGGTGCGGGGTGGGATACCTTACACCGGCACGCAAGCATGCCCTGAACTGGGTCAGGTGGCCCATACAATGGCGCCTCTCTTTTGGCTAGCGCCGCGCGGCCCCTCGGTGCATGCTGGGAGGGCACCTGGCACCTGGAACTTCCACGGTCCGCTAAAGCTGTGACCGGCCCTGCTCCGACAGGAAATCTCTTCCTTATTAATCTTATTACAGTGCTCAATTACAAATATCCTAGAGACTTTGTGATGAAGGTCTGGGAAGGAAACGCATCGGTAAACATTCTACCAGCACCGTCAGTAGCATTTTGCTAATTTACTTACGTTTTTGTTATTGACGGCAACCTCGACTGAATGTGAATTGGGATCACTGTGGATGATTTTAAAGCTGTGTCTTTTGCCTAAGCCCGCAGTGGGCAGTTTGAAGGAACGTTAATTTTTAAATTAGCCAGTGAAAGAAAAAACCCTGCGGTCGCGAGGATCCGATCTAAACCTGTCTGCGCCCTGACGGCTAGCGCTGGGGGTTCCTCCGTGGACTGCAGGTCGAGTTCAGAGACAGGTACAGGTAGGACTCCATCTAGGCCGCTGGACTCGAGTGCGGCCCTCGCCCTCTCCCAGGGAACAGCTTGAGTCAGCGCGGAGGGCCCGGGCATTTGGCAGGGCCCGGCGCGAGTCCATATGGATTAACAGAATGGGGCGGGAGGCCGATGAAGCGTTACATCATTGTCAGCGAGGATCGCTCGGTAGAGCTGCCAAACTTCCTCCCTGCGCCGCCGCCGCCGCCGCGCACATTTGCGGCCCTGGACATGTCCTCGGGCATCCTACCGCTGCAGTTCTAATGATGACTCACAGACGGGCAGTCGCTGTCCACACAAATGCCCACAATGCATCAGTCGCACATGCAGGTCGCACACTTTGGAGAGCAGGGGCTGATCCATGTCTGAATAAAGCTATACAAGATATGAAACAACGCAATTTCCGCCATAATTTGAATAGCTTCTGATTAGTCTACAGCCTAGCATCAAGCCAGCGATTGGTTCGATCAGACAGGGTTAATCACTTTGCCATACCCGTAAAAACAACTCTTTCTAGCAGTAGGGGGTGAGGTTGGCTTGTTCTTTTTGGGTCTGCCTGTGCATGATTTCGAGTGCACTGGTACAGGTGATCCTGGCATTCAGGTAAAAGGAATAGAAATTAAGGAAAGATTTCCATAATTATGAGTTCTGGTCAATGGGCTCTTTCCAGGCCCCTGGTTTAGATGCTGAACAGTTGGAGTGTTTGGGGCCCTGGGGGTGCTGTAGAGGAGCTGGGGGAAGGGGGGGGGGGAACCCCAGGTTTGGTAATGCAATCTGTGGGTACAGCCAGATTACACCGCTGCTACAGAGGCTCCAGGTGGTGCAGCCGGGAGGTAAGTTAATATCCACAGAACCTAAATGGGCCCCAGTCAGCGCGGCTCGATTTTAGAGGAGAGGAGGGGCTTGCCGTGAGGATCAGGTAGGGTAGGGACAGAGAAAGGACAGGGCTGAGTCCCCAAATGAAGGTTCTCTCTGAAAGCGGTTTGACCAACCGGGGGCCGAATGTAGCAGGCGGCTAAAGTAGGGGCTTTTGCTCCGTTGTTGACCACTAACTGCTGCCAGCAGGCTGGACAATGTTATCACAGCTTTCCGCTCAGTACAGGCAGTGATTTTGATCACTTGATCAAACCCAGAGTTTAAATACAAATACCGGCCCTGTTAATGTCACTTAACGGAATCAATAATGACCATTTTCACTGAGGTATGATAACTAATACAGTCCAAGGGCACCTCCTCAGGAGTCAGACTACTGGTTTAAGTCTGTTTAAATCAAACATCTGTCTCGTTGCGCTCGAGTAGCCGTAGACCCAGAATCCTGCCGGGAGTTCTGTCTGTTTGCTCCCGCGCGTCTGAAGCCGGGCCAGAGCTGTACAGCTGGAGCCAAAACGTGTGGTGTCTCTCCACACCCGATACTCCCTGATGTCACTTCCTCCGTTCTGCATTCTGACATGGCTCTTCTACGAGAAACCAGATCGAGCGGCGCGGGCAGCCACCCGGTGCCGACCTTGGCTCGGGTGCACGCCGCAGCCCCCGGGAGACGGCGGAGGACCAGCTGTGTAAAGACGCGGTGCCCCGGAGGTCTCACTCAGGGTTCTCCGTTTCGCCAACAGTGGACACGGACCCGATCCTCACCGACGACTCGGGGGAGATCATTTCAGAAACCCTCCATGACGAGACTCCTGTAAAACGTGCGGTTTCTCCAGCAGACCTGTGTTTCACTGGATAGGCTACAGCTTGCTCCTCAGACGCGCCCTTTTCCCATTTACCCCGCACCACCTCTCCAAGCCTCAGCCACGCCCCCTGCCGCCGCAGCCCAGCTCAGGGGGAAGCAGCGGTGCTAAGAATAGAGTCACACCTGAGTCCTGCCCTCAGGGACGGCGGCCCTCAGGCTCTCATGATGGAGCGCGTAAATAAAAGTCAAAATCCTTTTCATTAGAATGAAAAAGCACTTGGACAGACACACACTTCCGCTGGCTTCCTTGGTAAACCTTGCGTGATCTTCCGAAGCATTGATAAACTTATAGAGACTGCTCTATAGCGGCTAGCTGACCAAGCATGGAGACTGAGGCTGAAAACTCCAGACCCGCTGTGCCCAAACACACACACACTCACACTCTCCACACACACACACACACACACACACACACACACACACACACACACACACACACACACACACACCACACACTCACACTCTCCACACACACACACACACACACACACACACTCTCTCTCACACTCTCCACACACTCACACTCTCACTCTCACCACACACACACACCCACACACACACACACACACACACTCTCCACACACACTCACACTCACACTCACGGTGCATTCCCCTAGGATCACAGTTAATGGGTGGCAACCAGAAGTTATCCCAAGGGCCTTGGGTGTGTGTGGAGGGATTTCCCAAGGGAACAAGAGCCGGAACTGACCTCCGATTGCCCCTAGTAGTTTTGCTGTGGAAACAAAACCGTAACTGCCCTTATATTGTGCTTTAAGTTTAATCTGATGGCGTCAGTCCAGACAACTTGCAGGTATATTTCAAAGCCGAGACTGGTCACTTGTTTTTGCATTAAACTGAGGACGTCAGATGTTGTGCTGGCGACGGTAATTAGGACTGACACAACAGTTCATGTGGGCTGATTTCACTGCCCCAGAGGCAGGGTAAGCTGTGCCAATCTGAGCCACTTTTGCTAAAGCAGGATAAGGGGATTAAGGTGTGTTGCCACTTACGCCCATTCTCTCCCTTCTGCCCTTCCACAGACACTGACCAGCAGCCGTCCCCCTCCCAGGTACGCCTACGACCCCTCCGTCTTCGCTTTCAGACCCCTCTGCACCGTCCCACCGTGCAGCTCCATGACACCCCCGGAGGAGCCCCCCTGTGCCTGAGGCCTTGACTCTCACAGAGACAAAGAACAAAAACAAAAAAACGAAAAACAAGCTATCTGACATCAGGAACTTTGTCTATATATATATATACACACATATATTTTAGCAATCGAACACTTAAGATGTGATATTCGTTTTTGTCAAGGAGGATATACCACAATGATAATAATCAGCAGGAAATCCTGACGGAATTAGCGTGTGAAAGATGGATCTGGAGAGCACAAGCTGCTCTCTCTCTCTCTCTCTCTACCCCTCTCTCTCTACCTCTCCCCTTCTCTCTCTCTCTACCCCCCCTCCCTCTCTCATCTCTCTCTCTCTAGCCCCCTCTCTCTCTTTCTCGGTTGCACTCAGTCTCAGGAATCCCATTTCAAACCGAGCAGCACCGGCCAGCGTGGTCCAGAAGAGGCACTCCCTCCCTGGGCGACGGAGCGTGCAGGGGGAAATGCGCTGCTAGGGGGGGGGGGGGA
>JAOYSI010000445.1:0-18207 GCA_025775065.1 Hiodon alosoides | reverse complement strand
GTCAGGCTGCTGTGTGTTGGGCCGATAGTGTAGCAGCTCTGTGTCAGGCTGCTGTGTGTTGGGCCGATAGTGTAGCAAAATGTATTTGCTTAGCAGACACTTTCATCCAAAGCCACTTACACAGCTTACAATTTCTACATTCATCCACTTATACAGCTGTATATTTTTCTGAAGCAATTCAGGTTGAGTACCTTGCTCAAGGTTACAACAGTTGGGTAGAACAAGCCCCCAGCTCCTTAAATGGAGAGTTCCCTGTTGCCTTTTGATATGGGCATGTTTAACTGTTTGTTCACTGCAGGGGATGCTAATGTCTACAAGAGAAATTCACACAAGTTATTCTAATTGTTTTTTGTTTGGTTTTTTTAAAACGTAGTCAATTGGGACTAAAGCCTTGTCCATCTGCTCATTCCCCAGGGTTGTCAAGGAGGAGATTTCCGATGACAATACCAAACTACCTTGCTTCAATGGTAGAGTGGTATCCTGGGTAAGTGCACTACCAGAATACAGTACTATATTATACTCGAGAAGTACTCTAGCCGAGTATAGTCAACACTGAAGTAATCTAGCCTAATTTCTGGTGGGAAAGGGTTGATATTACAGTACCTTATGTTATGGTGTTATGATGACAGGATCTCATGTCATGGTGTTATGGTTTCTCTTGGTATTACTTTGAAAGGATTCTGTAAGATCAGAGTGACTATTCTCAGCAGCTGCAGTTAAGAGCTTTTATTAAGGTTTTCTACTACATCCATTTCCTTACTCTGGAAGCCTGTCAACCTTGTTAAACAGGTGTTTAGCCATCTCTGTCCACCCTTGTGTAACATGTGCGTGTGTGTGTATGCGCGTGTGTGTGTGTGTGTGTGTGTGTGTGTGTCTGTCTGTCTGTCTGTCTGTCTGTCTGTCTGTGTTTGTGTAACACTTTAAAAGCACAGCACTTTTGTACGTTGCTTGGGAGCGTCTGCTAAATGCCAAAAATGTAAAATGTAAAATGTCTGTGTCTGTGTGTGTCTCTGTATTTGTGTGTTTACAGCTAGTGCTGACTGAAAGCTCGCACTCGGATGGGGTTTCCATGTGCACAGAGAGCCATCACGAGATGCCTCCCCCTCTGGAGAGGACAGGGGGCATTGGAGACTCCAGACCCCCCTCTTTCCAGTGAGTACCCCACGACCAGACAGGACCCTGAAAAAATCTCACTCCTTCCTCTGCTTCCTGGATTTACATACAGCCCCCCCACGCATCGCAAACACACAATCACACTCAGACCCACAGAGACTTAAACACACACACACACAAACACACACACACACACACATGGATAAACAGTTACAAGAGGAATGTGCCTTTAATACAGGATTTGTTCTGCTCCACACTATTAGAAAGTGATTAAGGGCAAATCCGCTGCTGTTGAAGGACCCCAAACATTGAGATTAAAAATGTTTTTAGAACGAAAGAACCTCCAACATGAATATAGCATTGCCAGGTCACTACTGTCATTGGGGCTGTCTGCCATCTATTGAAAGCATATCACCAGTCACATTACAATAATCATTAGTCTTTGGGCCTATATTCTGTTTTTTTGCTATAATTTCCCATCCCTGCTTGGTTCTTGGTTCCTTGGAAAAGAAAATGTCTTTTTCCTTGTTTGTCAACTGCCCTCTTCTGGAAAGATGAGGAATCTCTCTGACATTTTTTATTTTATTGCAAATCATCAATCATCAATCATGTGAAGGGAGTGTAAGGTCATGTGACCTTGGTGGATAAATCCGAAAGGCGGAGATATTAATTAAATAAGTGCATGTTAATCAATTGTAGATCAGCACAAACAAAAATGTTCACCCTCTTACAGCTCTCCAGTGCTAGTTGACTGAAGACATGCCCCCTAAACGCAACTTTCCCTAACAAGTGAAATGGCTCTGATTATGTTTTACTGTCGGTTGTCGAGTTATGAGTAAAATTCATTTTCACACTCTATGTGGAACTGATCTTCAAACATGAAATGCCAATTAGAAGGATAGATATGTTTGAAATACTCTCAAGCATGATTTTAACAGATTGTTGACATTAGCACAGTGGAACTGGATAAGCCCAATGAAAAAAAAAAAGTTTATTTTTGTGCTTCTCTGTAAATAATTTAATTCTTTATAGCATATTGTTTCTGACCAATGCAAAAAAAGTTATGCGTGTGTAAGTTCTGAGAGAAAGGTAACCTGATGTGTGTGCATGTTCAGAAGTATCTTTATATGTGCCCACTTTGTTCCAAAGACAGAAATATTCTATTATGTATATGTGCTTGTTCACATACAAAAGAGAGCAGGGGTTTGCATATGACCATGTGTATGCATGTGTTCGAGTGTGTTTGTGTTAGAGTAAGTGATTTGGAGAGAAGAGGGCCATGTCACTGTGTGTGTGAGATAGAGAGAACATGGGTTTCTCGCAGTGTGCGTGTGTGTGAGATAGATGGTTGCTAGCTGCCAAAGCTCTGTTCTCACCAGTCTCACGTTTCCCCTCTGCTTGCGAGCTACTCTTGCCCAGAGGCAGGGAGAGGGATTTTGATACCCTGAATATGTGTGAGCATCTCCTTCTCTGAGTGTGTGTGAGTGTGAGCGTGTGTGTGGGAGAGTATCACCTTCTCTGAGCGTGTGTGAGTGTGAGCATTACCTTCTCTGAGCATGTGTGAGTGTGAGCATGTGTGGGGGCAAGTATGGCCTTCGTTGAGTGTCTGTGGAGGTAAATATAACCTTCTACAGAGAAATCAAATCTACCCCCACGCCCCCAAGTACTGTGCCCAGGCCATTGAAAATGTCTCCTCTAGGTATTAACTGCTGTGGCAGAGAGGGGGGTGGGGGTGTCTGCCTGGAGTGAAGTGGAGGCTGAGGCTGCCTGTTGGTGTTTCAGTGCCCACGCCGTGAGCAGCCGGGATGGCTTGGACAGCGAGTCCCTGCTCAGCCACCGGAGAGAGCGGGAGCGAGAGAAGGCCCGACGGCGGAGAGAGGCTGAGAGTGAGTAATGCCTGGGGGTCATCACACAGGAGGAGTTTCAGTAACAGTAGAGGAGAGCGCTGAGAGTTAGTAAAACCCAGAGTCGTCACACAGGAGGGGTTTCAGTAACAATAGAGGAGAGCGCTGAGAGTTAGTAACACCCAGGGTCGTCACAGAGGAGGAGTTTCAGTAACAGTAGAGGAGAGCGCTGAGAGTTATTAACACCCAGGGTCGTCACACAGGAGGAGTTTCAGTAACAGTAGAGGAGGGCGCTGAGAGTTAGTAACACCCAGGGTCGTCACACAGGAGGAGTTTCAGTAACAGTAGAGGAGAGCGCTGAGAGTAAAGAATACTGACTATCAGGATCAGAAAGTCAAAGGATTTGAAGTCCAATTTTGTAGGAAGCTCTGGGTTAACATTGACAGGAGGTTATGCCATTGCTAGCAAAATAAATGTCTCAATTTTTTCCCCCAAACAACCCAGGAACTTGTTGTTTTTATTTCATTTAAATTTTTCATTTAAATTATATAACTCCTTGTTAGCCTTACTCCTTGTTCGGGCTACTCTTCCATTGGATCAATCCTCATGATCCCAGTCATGGACTGTAGTGACTGTAGGCTAGCTGCCTTTTGGTTTGTTTTGTATGGTGGTGTTTTTTTGTTGGGGTTTTTGACCAGAAACATTCGTATGCACCAGAAAAACAAGAATGGCTTCAATCACGATAAGGTCACAAAAAAAAAGGCTTGTTCCCTCCCTGAGAACGATTTCAAACTTTAGGGAAACTTTGTAAAAGAATGTTCCTGACTTCGTAGGTCAAAATATAGAAAGATTTGAATAATGTTTTTCTCAAAGTATTGTCTTTGATAAAGGTCCATCCTTTAAAATATTTTAACTGTAAAGGGAAGGCTGTGGTTTCTGTCTGTGAGGATCACCTGTTTGTGTCTACGGGAGAGCATGTTTGTTAGGCTTTTAGTGTGGCCGAGCCATAGACTGTGTGCGATGACTCTGGCAGACAAAGAGTTTCAACAAAGAGTACCCTCAGAAAGGGAGGGCAGTTCAATAGCTATGCTGACATTTTATAGAGTGCCTTTAATTTTAAACTGGCCTTTGAAGCCTTGCCTCGGATTAAATTGAATATTATCCCGCATGTTGCTCTCTCAGCCCCAACACTTCCTGGTGTCGGGCGGGCAGGCTGGAGACACACACACACAATTAATTAATTCAACACTAATTTTGCTCAGCAATACTACATAACTCATTTACCAATTCACTGAAATGTTATGCGCATGGAATGGAACTAGCTAACTTAGCTAGCTATATGAATGTGGTGAGTTATTATTAGCCAATTGATTATTAGTCATAAAGTAAAATACGTTTTTTAAATGCAGTTGATATGAAGGTATGATTGTTAACGAAATAGATGTAAAACTACCTTTTGTTTCACAAACATATATGCACTGTGCCAGTTTATGTACTGAAATCGCACTTCTAACCCGCAATGTACACTACCATTCCAAAAATACACTAAATTTTCATCCCTGAAACATCCATCATTCAAAAAGTGGCTTTTTCCATGTAAGAAGGCAAATTCCACCATTGCAGAATTGTGGGGACCTCTCTATTCCCCTTCTTCAACACTGATCTGTGTTCTGGGAGTAAAGAGAGGAGCAGGCACTCACTCCGTTGACTGTTCAGTGATCACTGGTGCTGGTTCCAAGGCACTGGTTTAAAGAATCTTCTGATAAGGATATTGTGCAGATCCGTTTCTCTTATTGTTTTGGTATGTTTAACATGTGATCCCTATGTGAGGATATTTCCCATTTATTTGGGAAGGTCTCCAAAATAAAAAAAATTCTTGACAATGATGAACTCGCTCCTTACACCAAAAGCGACCACCAACACTGTTATTCCACCAACAACAATTATTCTGTTGTTCTGCCATTAATGTTGACGTTTTGTATCAATCGGTATCATCTCTAATGTAATTAAAGTGGTGTTTATTGAGGCCTTAGGTTCTTTGCATAGATTGTTTTTGGAGACTGCTTATCTGTATTCTGTAAGGAGATTTATTTGATTTTAGAGCTCACTGCTGATTTCAACCTGCTCAGCCCAGATGCTTTAGCTTAGAGCTCAGTGCTGGTTTTAACCTGCTTTGCCCACGTCCTTCAGCGTTGAGCTCAGTGCTACTTTAACCCTGCTCAGACCACATTCTTTGCCCATTTTATTTGTCAATGGCTCAAATTTATATTGTGTTTTTACATTGAGAATTATTAAAGCTAGGCCCACAATATCATCAGTTCAGTTTATGGCAGGGCCTTCTCAGCTTCAGTGTTTTGTTGCGGGGGTTATCCAAGGTATCCTCAGGTTTTGGGGTGACACATGCAGAGATCATTCCTGGTTAGAATAAACAGGCCTGGCACAACGCAGTGCTAGCACATATGCAGATGTGATACAGCTGGACGCTGGGCTGCAAGTCTGCTTTTTGCTGAGAAAGCAAAAGAGTAAGTGAGAATGAGAGGGATAGAGGAGAGGGAAGTGGGAGTAAGCACCTGCTGATCTGAATGAGAGAACACGTGTGTGTGTGTGTGTGTGTGTGTGTGTGTGTGTGTGCGCTCATATATGCACAATGAGAAGATTGTAGAAATGAGATCTCGGTATCTTTCACAACTCTGGGATATTTGCCGAATTATTGTTTAGATATTCTAAATATAGATAAACTCAGCTGACATTTGTGAACCAGGGAATAATGATATAAATGTTTTAAAGAAAAGAGCAGTTTCCATATTAATGTTCACTTGTTTAATTGAATTTCAGTGTTTTCTGTAGTGAGACTGTTCTCATGGAAGGGATAAATACTGTGTGCTTTGGCTGGCTGATTGCAGGTGAGAAGTGGGCCCAGGGGAGAGAGGATCCGATTCACTGCTGGTGGGAAACTTTGGTCAATTAATAACTTTTCCCTGTTGCTTCTTTCTGCCCTGTGACTTAAAGACAATGTGAAGGATTGTGCCCACTGACCCAGAATTGTACCCATACATGTAAGCTAAAGTAAATTAAAAACGTTTCATGTTGTGTTATTTTTTTGGGACAAAAAATACAACAAAGAAATGGACACCATGACAGTTAAACCTGGATAAAAAAAATTTCCGTTGTAAACAATACAAGTTTCCCAACTATAAACCCCGCGAATTTTCTCCTTTTTTTCTACAAAAAATAATACGTTTGGTTATACATTCGAGGTTTTTGGTTATTTTTTCAGGTTTTCTATTACACCTGGAGCGAGTGTAATGGAAATGCCTTTTGTTTTGTAAAAATGAGGCATCATAATAACGTTACGCGGCACCGTGTGGGTGTAAATTACTAAACTGGCAGCGCAAATATGAGATAGATCTCTTACATGGCCACAGGCAAGCTTTAGTTTGCACGGTCACCTGCGGCGAAGGCTGATCTTTCCGAATCATAAAAAAAATCATAATTCCGCTCTGATGAATAGTGTTCCGGAGTTCGCTAAAAGGAATGCGGACGTTTGATTGGTCTCGGGGAATTAAAACGGATACACCGTGTACTTAGTGTGGGCGCACGTGTGCTGAGTGTGATGCTTACTGAACTCCAGTTCTAGAGCATAGCGCTGGGTATTTGTTGTGAAGGCTGCAGTCGAGGTAAGTCTATTCTTATGAATCGCGGTGTTGGTTAGGGTTTTGTAGTTTCACTTTAGGATGTAGATTAATGTATTTTTTAATCGTAGTTTAATGTAACGAATTAATTATGTATTTTATCTGCTTTTTTCTTTATGTGCGTACATACACGTTTGTTTATACAGAAATACAGAAAATAACGTGTACATTATATATTTTACATTTAAAGTATGTTTTTGTATAAATGATTCTACATAGCAAGTAAATCGTTGCTTCATAGTTATGAGTACTTCGTATAAGTATTCGTTCAGAGGTATTATTTCATACTTTATAATTCTTTCACATCGGTATAGCATTTTACTCGTGTGTTAGAGATTCATTCTTTAAGCGGATTTATGAGATAAATTAATATAAAATTATGTTGAGCATAAATACAAATAAATACACAAATTGCTTTCCTAAAACGCGGCAGCCTGCTCCTTGTCTCTAACAAGACTTATTGAGTAGTTCTAATAGTGTCCTGGGGGCTTAAAAAAGATAGCTACAGGTGCGGGTATACTGCTAATTACATTTTTTGTTGTACCATATTTTATTGTGGAGTAAAAATAACATTGTTTAAAATACGTGCAGAATTGTTTGCTGGATAGTTCTATTCATTTGGTTTTCATTCTTAAATAGGTGTTAATTGGCAACATTGGAATCCCGTTAAAGAAACACAAGTTAAAGGTGAAAAAGGTGTCTTTCAGTCTGGGTGTTGCTTGTACCGGTTAAAATAAATGTGTGGAACGTGTACGATATTATGCTCCATAATTGTATGTAGTTCATATCTCCTCCTATTGTTTTAATGGCCGCACATTGTTCACAAATATAATAATTTAAAAAATGAAAGTTATTTCATACTTTCTAAAAATGATGACTATCCCGTTTAAAAAGGCTTCCAACCGCACTGCTTGAGGTTGTATCACGTCGAATGTGTGTAATTTACTGAGACCTTGCTATAGTAAAACTGTTTTGTATTGGATTGTTATTTTAGAATAATTATTGCAGCCAACACCCCACCCTTTGTCACAATTTATCCTTCTACTGTTTCTCTCTCTCAAGCTCCTGCTCTGCCGCTCTCTTGTATCCCCTCAATCTTTCATCAATAAAAACTAAAGCCAGCAGCCATTCCACCAGTAAGCTGCTGTCTATTGCCTGATTTCAGTAAAAGAAAGGGCAGAAAGCACATGTAGGGGTGTGTGTTTAAGATTGCCCACAGCATTGCAAAATGATCCCTAAGTCGGCACCTGATAAGTGCATAATTGAATACAGTGTGCAGAGAAAAATGCCGGCCGGAGGCACTGTGGGAGTTTGGCTCGGGACCAGGTCTGCGGACCGCCCTGTTGGTGTGAGCACACTGAAGTATCTGTCTGGACGGTTGCCATGTTCATGTGACCACTTGAGCGTGTTTGTGGACGGCCATGTTGGTTTGAGCACATGAGCGTGTCTGCGGGCAGCCATGTAGGTGTGAGCACATAGGCGTGTCTGTGTGGACGGTTTGTCATAGGCGAGGGGAGCCAAGATGATGGGCACACCCAAACTTCTGGAGTGTTTCTGTCGCCCTTGGAGACCCCAAGCCCGGCAGAGCTCTCATCGACCCTTCCAGCCTATACGGTGCCACCCTGAGACACAGCCACGCTTTCGCTGCTGTACGTATGGGAGGGGAGCCTCAGAGGTTGTTCTCTGACTGTGCCTCGGTTGTGATTAGCTTACCACTGTATAAATATCTTTACAGTGTTTGCTTACATTAACCGTTACTGTGTTAGCTTTCGTTAAATAAACCTTTACAATGTTATCTTACCATCACACAAAATGATATGCTGTTAGCTTTACATTACATAAAGCTGTTCGGTGTTATCTTACCATCACAGAGACCTATATTGTGTTATCTTATTACATAAACTTGTACTTTGGTTGCTTACCATTATGTAAACCTGTACAGTGTTAGCGTTATATATTGCAAAATTCTGTATGGTGTTAGCTGACCATTACATAACCTGTACTGTTCTCACTACAGAAAGATAAGCTCACAGGAAGAGAACAAGCCTTAAAAACCTTTTTTCATTTTAATTACTTCTTGAATATTTGATATACAGTGGTTTTTGTTATTATTTGGATGTTGGTGTGTTTTCTTTTTTTTCCAGCTAACTATCAAGATGATTGTTTGGTTTCTCTTTGTCTTTGTATATTCTCACCTTAAAAGGTTTTGTATAAAAATGTGTTTAGTTTAGTGTCCATCTCCAGCTGCTCCCCCTAACTCTGCGGTCTGTGGGTGTCCACAGTCCCCCGGGTGAATGGTCATTCCAAGGTGGAGTGCGTGGCTCGGGACTCTGCCATGGGTTGTGACAGCACCTCCGTGATGAGCAGTGAGCTGGAATCCAGCTCCTTCATCCACAGTGAGGAGGAGGATGGCAGCAGGTCATTGTCTTTAACTCTAAACAACGTAATTGATGCACTTTCACCTTAATAGTAGATTATGTCATTGTCATAGTGTTTCATTAACTCTGAACCACGTTGTTGTTTCCCATTAAGTCTAAATTAGTCATTGACAGTTTTTCTTTACTATAACCTACTTAATTGACACACTTTATTCTCAACTATATAAAGTACATCTGTTGGCACATTAGGTTCTTAGCTATATACTATGTATGTGGAGGGTAGCAGCTGCTCTTAGGAAACACTATTGACTAAGCACTAGAGCTTATTTAAGATATCAGTCTCGTTTAGTCATTTTATTATTATATCTGAAGAAGTAAGTTCTTAGAATAGTAGTTAAAGATGACTTAACAATATTTAAATTAAATAAACACAAACCACCTAGTAAAAATGTAAATAATTTATTGACAACAAACATTTACAAACAACATGGAGGACAACACATGGGCAAGATGGTGGACAAAGGAATTTAAGGGAGATGAAGACAAAATGGTGGAGAGGTAGTAGAGCAAACAAACAAAGGATGACCCGAGAATCTGCAAGAGTGCTATGAGTAGATAGGAACACTAGATCACGCATGAAAGTGTTTGGGTGAACGGCAAAAACATTTCTTGTATACATTGCTTGCATTACCCATTTGTTCCACAAACCCCCACAGTGATGAGTTCGCATAGACCGTTTCTTTTCCACCACAAATATAAAATATGCACTTCCACTTACACAGATGGGTTCAAAGCTACAGAGCACATGTATTCTCCTCCTGTATTGCCGAATAGGCATTGGAATCAGACATTCATCACATTGACTGCATACAATAAAACAAGTCAAATGCCATAGCTTACTTGAGATCATGAGATACAAGTCGCCATCCGTTGCTGAAAAACAAAAGGCTTTCCTTCCCCGGTAAGCTACTACAGGAGTATGCTTGCTAGCTCCTGTTAGTCACCGTCGCTTCGTTGCGGGGAAAGGGGAATTCATCCCAAGTCGTTTGGAGCTTTCTTCAGGCTTAGAGCTCAGTTGCAGCTCTCTGTTTACAGCGAATGCCTCCCGGCTGGTAGCTCTGTCCCCCCTTTAGGGTCGCATTGCAGGAGAAGAGAGTCATTCTTGACACCCTCTATTCATCAACTATTAGTTGTAGGCTAACAATGTTATATGGTGTTATAGAATTTTCTTGACATTTTTAAATATTAATATTTTTTAGGTCTAAATTTTAATTCAAACCTTCTCCGTGGTTTGCGTTAGTATAAAAATGGTTCTGAGTCCTTTACATCCTTGGCCTCTCTTTGTGGACTTGGCCACTCTTTGTGGACTAGGCCTCAAAAGCATGTTAAGATGA
Source organism: Hiodon alosoides (assembly GCA_025775065.1). Lineage (NCBI taxonomy): Eukaryota > Metazoa > Chordata > Actinopteri > Hiodontiformes > Hiodontidae > Hiodon > Hiodon alosoides. The sequence continues at coordinate 7,786 of JAOYSI010000445.1, read as the reverse complement.
TTTTTATATTATTTGGGGAACACTCTCGGAACATGTTCTAAACCCACTTTGATACATCACGACGAATATCATATAACGTGATGTGTCATTGTTTTTGGGAAAAGCCCTGTTTTTCTGTGAAGGGCTTTGATTAATCACCTTTTCTCCTGCTACCCTCTGTTTTTTGCTTCTAGGCTCAGCAGCTCCACAGATCAGAGTTCCTCCTCCCATCTGATGCGGAGACACAAACGCCGGCGCCGAAGGCACAAGGCTGCCAAAATTGACAGGGTAACGGTTGCAGTGCATACTCTGCTAAACATGCCCTCATTCCAGCCAGGTAGCACCTGCACAGTATTGCTTCTGGGACAAAGTGCATGCTCCTTGATGAGTGATTGTTGTGCTCACTGGGTCTTTCACTTTCCATTTCTCTACACAGTCGTCCTCGTTCAGCAGCATCACAGACTCCACCATGAGCCTCAACATCATCACGGTCACGCTCAACATGGGTAAGGAATTACTGCTTAGCGTGAATAGTTTATCTCCCTCTCCAGATTTACTGATCTCTCTGTCAGGCATTTCATCCTCTGACCGCAATCCCTGGTTAATGAGCTGTGGGGAAGACACCACTATCCTCTCTGTTCCACAGAGAAGTATAACTTCCTAGGCATCAGCATCGTGGGACAGAGCAATGACCGGGGTGATGGGGGGATCTACATTGGCTCCATCATGAAGGGTGGTGCTGTGGCAGCAGATGGCAGGATTGAGCCTGGCGACATGCTGCTACAGGTGAGGCGGAGTATGGGTGGAGCCAAAGGGGGAATGTTCATACAGGTGAGGTGGAATGTGGGTTGAGCCAGGGACAAGTGGTGTCTGTAAGCATCATGTCTATGATTGGGATTCAATGGCATTAGACAAGTTTGTGGTCATTTTGAAAGTAATCTTTCTGCTTATGGCTCCTGGACTGTTTACATACAGTATTGTGCAAAAGTCGTAGGCACTCTAGCTATTTTACAGAAATGTAATCTTTGATTTTTATTTTTTGTCTTTTGCATTAGTGTGTCAGTAGAAAATAAGCAGTTTCTAGATTTCCAAACATTCATTTTCCAAAAGAAGAACAAGGAGTTCTGCAACAGATGGTGTGGCCTCCACAGAGCCCTCAAAATCATCAAGACTGTCAGGGATTACCTGGACAGACAGAAGCAAGCGAGACAGCCAAAGTCTGTAGAAGAACTGTGGAAAGTTCTCCAAGATTCTTGGAACAATCTACCTGCCGATTGTCTTATTAAACTGCACAACAGTGTATCTAAGAGAATTGATTCAGTTTTAAAGGCAAAGGGTGGTTACACCATTTTCTTTTTGTATGTAACTGTTTACTGCTCTCTATAGTATTTATTTTATATTCAGAAACTTTTCATATAATTATTTTAGAAAGCATCTTTTCTTTACAGAATTTACCTAAGACTTTTGCACAGTACTGTACGTTTTCAGGTCCTATTGTGTAGCTTTTCTAACAGGAATTTGTTACATGTTTGATTACATTGTCCTATTATTTTTACTGTGGAATGGAATTTTTGAATAGCAAACTGTTAGTTGTTTGCATCCTACTGCAACATAAATGTCCTGTTTGTATTAAATGGTCTTTCCTTTCCATTACGAATTTGATAGCTTCATTGACAGGTCCAGATATCCCGATTGTCACACTCATAGAAAGCACCAGCCTTAAAGTGTAAAAAAATTGTATGTCTTAATATGTAAATTCTTTGCTTTAAGACCTACCTGGAAGTCAGAATAAAGTAAAGCATCATTCAATGAAAAGCTGCGTTATTTAAAAGATGCCTTTGTTTGTTGGAATTATCTGCAAAACGTGGAACAGTATGATATGTACGTTTGGGCAGGAGGCCCAGGCTGACATAAGCCTGCTTTTGTCTGACGAAGCAAAATCACAGCACAACAGCAGCCCAGCGAAAACCAGCATGTATTTCTCAGCCCCTGTTCTTATAGGAGTATACAGTAACACACATGATTAAACCACCACCGAAGCCATTTGTAGGCGGGAGGCCTCGGTCTTCCAAGGAGGAAATTGTGGCAAGAATTCCTCTCGGCGATGTTCTCTGAGCTCTGTACAACCAATGCATAAACAGATGTATGTTTCAGAAGCAGATAATCCTTCACCAAATGGCAGGTTAAATGCAATGGCTTGGATTAAATGGATCCTTTAGGGCAGATTAAATTATTTGCAGTCACGTTGAGGTCATATACTGTGAATATATTTAAATGATCTTATTTTTTCTCTCAAGACCAAATTGGGTGAAGGTTTTTGCTGCTGTCCTTTACATTTTTTAAAAATGGTATTCTCTGATATTCTTGTCAGTTTCTTTGATGGTCATGTGCATGTATTGCATAAGGATGCATGAAAACCAATATTGCTGCATCTTGTTGACGAGTGGTTACATGCATTCCATGCACCCCTCAGTGTGTGAAAGCAGTGCTGTGACACACAGGTAAACGATGTGAACTTTGAGAACATGAGCAACGACGATGCGGTGAGGATCCTTAGAGAGATCGTCTCCAAGACCGGGTAAGGGGGGGGGGTGCACTGCCCAGGTGGCTGGTGGAGGGAAGGGTTCTGTGATTCTGCATTCCACAGTTCATGGGCTGATCTGTTCACATACGTAGGTGGGATGTAGGCATGAATCTTATTTCATGGGCTTATTTTTTCACTTAAACTGGTCATTCAACAAGTAGAAGACAACGCAGCAGAATGCCCGAGTCGATCATTAGGCAAACTGTCTCAATAACTTATTTCACATAAAGTGTCAACCAATTGACAGGAGTTGATTATCCTGCCTCTTTCCTGTAGTCCAATCAGTCTGACGGTGGCCAAATGCTGGGATCCCTCCCCTCGTAGCTACTTCACCATTCCTCGAGGTGAGTATGCGCTCAGCGATGGCATCTGCTAGAATCCTTCGGTTAGGACCAGGATTGGCAGCTAGGCTATAGCTGGGTGTGTTTTGTGTGCTTGTGCCCCTTGCAGCTGAACCGGTGAGGCCTATCGACCCCGCAGCCTGGATATCGCACACCACAGCGCTTACTGGCTCTTACCCACGCTACGGTACCATGTCCCGGCGCAGTTTGTCGAACAATCACAGCCTGTTTGCTACTATGAGCTTATTATTTGACCTTTGATGAGCTGTACAGTTGGAGGCCCAGTGGAAAATTACACATTGTGGTTAGAGAAAGTATTAATATTGCTGTTAGGATGAATAGGCATGTTTCATTGGACTTAAATGGGCATCCCGGAGCATAGTGTCTCTACTTCTTGTGATAATGATCACCCTAAACTCCTGAAAACCACACCACTAACAGGTATTTGATGTGTTATGTGGCTTCCAGCTGACCTTTTCTGCATCATACAGACTGTGGCCCTACACCTGGGTTTTAATTAGTGTAGTTACAGATCGGGCAGGTGTATTCAGTTTCTCTGAGTGAGAAGCTGACACCTGAAACTCCTGAGGATGGTAATGCGACAGCAACACTTCTCTGTCCCTCAGAATTTGAAGACCTGCCCCTGTCAGTGAACAAGACAGACATGGTCACCATTGTGAAGGTGATGAAACTGCCAGACTCGGGCCTGGAGATCCGTGACCGGATGTGGCTGAAGATCACCATTGCCAACGCTGTCATTGGTAATAGCTGGACAGAGCAAGTGGTTCTTTTAGCGTTGGAGCATGAACGTCAGTTCAGTCATGACAGTAGTCTTGGTGTCTCACAGGCGCGGACGTGGTGGACTGGCTCTTGTCGCGGGTGGAGGGTTTCAAAGACCGGCGGGATGCACGAAAGTATGCCAGCAGCCTGCTGAAGCACGGCTATCTGAGGCACACCGTCAACAAGATCACCTTCTCTGAGCAGTGCTACTATACATTTGGGAACCTCTGCCAAAGTACCGCCACATTACTATCATTGGGGGGTTCAAATCAGTGCTTTTGTTGACCATGACCATATCCTACTGACTCTTCCACTCTTCTACCTCAGACATGGCGTCTCTCAACCTGAACGAGGGCTCCAGCGGGGGAGGGTCTGAGCAGGACACCTTGGCGCCACTGCCTCCGCCAGTCACCAACCCCTGGCCTCTGGGTGGACAGCCTTTCCCTTACCCATCCTACCCAAATGCGCCCCCTGGCTTTCCCCCTGTGTATTCAGACCCCTGCCACAGTTTTCACAGTGGCAGCGCTGGAAGTCAGCACAGCAAGGGTGAGTGGATTGAAATTTGGGGGGGAGGGGTGATAATAAAATAGGTTAAAATTTAAAAGAAAAGTTGATTCTCATCCACTGAACTACTATCTTCAACTATAAAACAACAAACCCTAAGAGTGAAGTTTTCAGTAAGTGTCTTTTGCAATCTTTAGTGAAGAGCTACACAGAGAGGCCACTTTTTTTGCTACACCTTCCCATTCCATGTCAGCAACAGGAACACGTGTTCAGACTATGCTATTTAAGGCGGGTAGGCAGGTACCTAAGGAGTTGCTTTGTGGAAAATTCTGAGTCATAATGGGCAGGTTGAAGTCATGCAAATTGATGCCAGAGGCGCTGGTGTGAGAATCTCAGATACAGAGACCCTGCTCTGGTTTTCATGCTCAACAGTATTACAGGTGTATCGTGAATTGTCCACCAACCCAAAAACATCCAGCCAATGGGGGTCCGGTGGTTGGAAACAACTTGCGACAGAGTCTGGGGCATATTCTACATGGTGACTGACGGCTACTGTACGTGAACAAAAGGGCAAAATACAACTGTGGTGGAGAATTAGGCATATCAGAATGTACAACTCGCCATACATTGTCACAAATTGGGTATGGCAGCCGACAACTTAGCCGAGTGTCACTCCTGTCAGCAAAGAACAAGAAACTGCAGTTGCAGTTAAGGCACATAAACACTGGACAATAAAGGATTGGAAAAACGGTTGCCTGGTTTGAAAAATTTCAGTTCTTGCTTTTTCACGTTGATGGGAGGATAAGGATCCATCGTGCCAGGTGCCAACAATGCAGACTGGTGGTGGGGGGATGGTGCGGATTGCACGTTTTTCCATGCATGAATAGGTTCTTTCTTCAGGATAATGCCCCATGACACAAGGCTAGGATTATCCAGGAATGGTTCTGGGATCACAACAATTCAGTTCCTGCTGTGGCCACCCCAGTCACCGGATTTCAATCCAGTCGAGTATCTGTGGGATGAGATGGAAGAAGTAGAGATTCTCCACCATCCAATTTGCGATTCAACTTGGCATCCATGTGGCACACTTTCGATAACTTGTTGAGTCTATGCACCAGCAAAGGCATAATGTGAATGTTCTAATATATTTTATACGATGTCAAATACAGCCAACATTGTTGACAAATGTTGTGTTATTTGTTCTCTCAGGGTCCTTTCAATCAACATTTCAACATTCAGTTTAAAAAATATGCAAAAATGCAAAAAATACTTTTTTGATGGCATAGTACATGAAAATGCAACAAATAAAGTAATAATAAAGAATTTATTTATTTAATTTATTGAAGATTTCGCAAATGATGGAATATGAAGGTTTAGAAATTTTACTAGATTTAGATTTTCTGTGATGATTTGTACCATTGATAAAGACAACTATGGAGAATGCTGAGTAGTTTGAATTCCTTATTTTACATGGTCAGTACTATCTGGGATCTGCATCCGTTGAGTATTGTGCAATCACAGTTTAGAAGGTGGCCAAGTTGATTCAAATGGTTATCAACTGGTCTACTATCCTTCTGGCTGCATAGCTATGCAGAACTCAATCAGAGCGATATGGCTGGAATGGCGAAAGTGATTAATGTTCAATGCTTTATAAAGCCAAATAATGATCATTGCCGGCCAAGCACAGTAGTTTTGCAGCAAAATCCTGCGACAGATCACAGTAATAAAAAGTTACTACTTCATATAATAACCGCTTTACATTGGCTACTGTAAAATAGTTGTAGCTTAGGCTACCGGAAAACTACTGTAACTTTCAAACAACTCAGCTGAGAATGTGTTTTTCACAATAAATACTTCTTGCAAACCACTGAATTTTTTTGTTGTATTGAGTTAACTATTATTTCAGTTTGCACAAAGGATTTTACCTTTTGAGAATTGAATACAATTTTATATATAATTTATATGCAAATTATTATATTCAGCAGAGTGAAACATTAGCCTATAGATCTCATATTTTAACAGCTTCATCTACTATTAATAGTTCACACAGCCTATTTTTTGCCGTAAAACCGGGTAACATTGCCGGATGCTTGCCCTGACGCTGTTGAAATTCTTTTTTGTTTAAAGATTTGACGTGACATCTCTCCTGACAAGATTAAATATTTTTTGTTTGCTAGCTGTCTTTTTGTTCACGATTTCCGAAACTTGGTAGTAATGCCAACAAAGCTCTAGAGACAGTAAGTGGATTGTGATTGTACAATATCCAATACATGGGTAACATCGGGACCTCCCAAGGATCCTGGATAGCACTAGCCTTTTTAACATTTATAGCTCCCACTGATCAAAGTGTTTGGTTTGTTTCAAGCAACATTTACATTTTTATCCAAAAGCAAGTTCAAAAGTTCTAAAATCTACTTTTTTAAAAATCTGTGCTATTCTTCTGAATGTCCCTGTTAATGAGTTCCATGAAACAGAGAGAGAAGAGAGCATCTGAGTGTTGTTTAAGGCTGATTAAACTGATAGGCTCTTGTTTTCCTAATGATCCAGAGCCAAAAAGTAGGACCTGTTTTTAACAAAATTAGTATACCATCATGGCACATCATCATGGGAATAAGATAAGCTAGATGAATGACCAAGTTCATCAATGTAGAGATGAACCTCAAGGGCTCATAGTAATCATAGTGGTATGGCCTAACCCAGGCTAGATTAAAAGAGTTGGCTGAAACTACTAATCAATGTATAGGTGGGGTATGGGTGCAGTTACACAATAGCCAGTCAGACTAACCTGTGTTCTCCCCTTTAGGAAGCAATGTGTCTCGATATGTTTCGACATGACAGAGCAGGCATTTATTTATGTTGTCCAGTTGTGCAGAATTAGTATTCAAATGCAAATTTTAAATAGTAATACTTTGTATATATGGCTGTAATTTTCCATGCAAATAGACTTGATCCAGTTCTGTCTTTTATCCCCTCGTTCTATTGACTTCTTAAGCACTATGGTGGATTTGTGTTGTATAACGTAAGATTGGCTGCCTGAACTGCCTGAGTTGAGCTCCATGCTAGTACAGCGGGATTAGATGTACAGCTGACTGGAGAATTGAGCTCCATGCTAGGACAGGTGGATTGTATCTACAGGTGATTGGGGAATTGAGCTCCATGCTGGTACAGCAAGATTAAATGTACAGGTGATTGTGAGTTTGTGAGTGCTACTGGAATTGGCTTTCTGGTGTAGAAGCCTGCCTGTGTGCACATTCGTGGCTACAGCTGTTAGACCATCTTTCAGAATTTAAGTTGTAGATGTGCAGTGGGGATTCCACTTTTATAGCAGCTTTTACATTCCATTCTGACAACACTTTCCCACTGTAATCAGTAGAGGTTAGTGTGTTCGACGGTGCATATGTGTTTACAGGATGTCTGAATGTGTGTGTGTGTGTGTGTGTGTGTTTGTTTGTGTGTGTGTGTGTGTGTGTGTAAGAGAGAGAGAGAGAGAGAGAGAGAGAGAGAGAGAGAGAGAGAGAGAGAGAGAGAGAGAGAGAAAGATATATATCATTAGTACACAAGTGGAATTCTTTGATATTTGAGTGGGACCCGGGGTGAC